>DWGW01000698.1:0-13517 GCA_018247775.1 Udranomia orcinus
GACGCACTGTGGATGCCCTCTGCCCCAGCTAGGGGACATAGGACCTTAAGTCAAGTAAGTCATCCAATTATTCTATCCTACAGTATCTATATTAATTGGAATCTCTTCAATATTTTCTTTTATTATCTACAAAAGAGTTTTATTCTATTTGCGAAACATATTTCGGTGACATCAATTAAGTTTTTCATCAGTTAACGGGATACATATTACGATCTCTCGTACAACAATAGCGAAACTAATTCAGTAGATGCGGCGATAGCGCTAATGTAATGCGGTGTCCAGCGCCGCGGGGCCAGGGCTGCTATCTTCCTAATTGCTTTTCCTACATTTTAAACTGTAAGTTTTTTTTACTCATATTATATAAATTTGGTACAGTGCCGAGGTATGTGTAGATCGTATAAATTATGACTAGTGAAAATTTATATGAGGTTCTTTCAATATT
The DNA here is from genome assembly GCA_018247775.1 of Udranomia orcinus. Classification (NCBI taxonomy): domain Eukaryota; kingdom Metazoa; phylum Arthropoda; class Insecta; order Lepidoptera; family Hesperiidae; genus Udranomia; species Udranomia orcinus. Next base: position 443 of record DWGW01000698.1, read on the forward strand.
TTTGAACACCTTACAGTTAATAATGTATAATTCTTGACGAATATTTATGCTCGATTTAAGTCGATCTAAGTTAAGCAACATTAGGCGCAGCCAGGGGTTGGATAGATGAGAGAAGTGTCGGTAGCCCTGGGCGGAGAGTGCGCGCGGCTCATTACGGCGCTGATTGGGCGGACGCACACCGTTCCGCTAGATTATATGAGATGAGATAATAACATTGATAACTTGCCAACTAGTGCTAACCCACTGTTTTAACAAAGTCACCCGTTTGCGGGTATTACTCATTTAAACGACTGCTCGTTGACATATGTATGTACATATCTTCTTGCCTCTTCATTGTTAGCCATCACTTTAGTGTGTTTTAGATGAATATGTTGTAGACAAATATGGCGAACGTTGGTATTATATAATATTATTATTATTAAACAGCAGCGGTAGTAAAAATAAATAGTCTAATAGAATATTTCTAGTGTATGATTGACATCAACCCAACAACATGAAAATGCAACGTCAATATTCCTTCTACCTTTCTTTTCTGTTTCTGGCTTCGTCTTGAATATTTTATCAATTCATATTTCTGTCTATATGGTGTACTTATTATTATTCTGCTAGTAATTTATGCAGTTTGTGCTAATGCTTAATGCAGTAAAATTGTAAATTGGCATATTTCAACGTACTTTTGACTGCTACGGCATTCGAGATGTAGGTATTATGGCGATGTCAAGGCGGTGGTTAGCGGTGTAAATGAATGGAGTGAATACGTTGTTGCAGGCGTGCAACGGCCCCGGCGCGTCGTGGACGTGGGGCGCGCGCACGGCGGTGGCGGCGCCGGCGCTGGGCCGCAGCGCGTCCGCGTCGCTGCGCGCGCCCTCCGCCGCCGCCGACCTCAACGTCGACGCCATCAAGGAGAAGCTGCTCGACCACCGGATCCCCGAGTCCTGCGTCTAGAGCCCGGCGCTAGTCCACCACGTCCACGCTTCGCTCACCACTCCGCTCGTGCTGGTCTACTCTCTATGTGCCATGCCTCGCATATTATCTACTCTGGTTCGGTTTCTGTGTTAAGAGTAAACAACGATACTTCTAATACTGCGAATGTTTGCCACGAGATCACATCCTAGATCCTGTCATTACATAGGATGGCGGTTGAACGATGCTATTTGTATTCACAAATTTACTGATCATAGAAAGATAAATCCTATTAAAAATTTTAACTTTCAACTTGTCGAACTTGAAAATGTAGAGAGTAGACCTCCGGATATAAAACACGATGAGCGCAAATCTATGCTATTCATTAAAACAAAGAGCGCAAGTTTAAAATAACTCATGGAAAAAAATATTAACGAATTTTATCAAGAGTGGAACAGTAGCGTGGATCGACGCCCGCCGCCCCGCAATGCTCCCGCGGCCAATGTGATGCCTATTTAATACTGAGTCAAAAGCATTTAAATTATCATTTGCATATAAACAGTTGACCCGTGAAATGGATTGAATAAGAGATTAGTGTAAACACATATTGTAGAGTACTAAAAATACCAATCAATTACAGATGCCGAATGTAAACTTGGAAAAGGATTTCGATGCCGACAATTCTTTTTCATTTCACAGTATTAGATTTGAGTTTATGAATGAGTTGTTTATATCTAGAAAGATCTCGGCTCGCGGTCAGCGCGGGGCGGCGGCTGTCTCTGTACATTTCTCACGTTGTCGTATGTAAATGTATAATGTAGTAGTGCCTCCGCAGTGGCGGAGCTATGTTCTTGTACAATTTCCAACGCGCGCCGAATATTCGATCACGTTCGCGCTGAACGTAACCCTTTATATAAATTAGTAATGTTTTTAAATTTATACAGTTTTTTTATTTGATTGATGTTATGGACGTATTCTGATCAATACAATACATGAGTACTGTATATGGCATAATATGTATTCTTTGTTGGGTTTGTCATAAAATTGACTTGATAATCGCCACAACAACATGAATGATTAAGTTCTATATTAAATATTAGGTTTTCGTACATTTCAAGTGTTTCGTAAGCTGCACGCTCGCCCTCACGTGGCATACGGGTGCGCGCGCGTCGGACCGCAGTCGGATATTCGCGGCGCCAGTTCTAATAAATCGGAGACTATATTTGTTCTTGTTTTTTGTTTGAACAAATTCTGTGATGTACATAGTAGGTTATAAGCGACTGAGTCTTTGCCACTTTTTTACATGTCTACGAAACTTTAGGTAATAATACACACATTTCTACGGAGGAACTCCGCGCCGGGCCTTGTAATGTATGTATTCGAGTTTTATCGGTTAGCCCATTGACTGCAAGATGGTCATGTCATTCGACTGTGTGAACCAGAAAGATTAACTTTCTGGTCCGCACTCGACTACGAGCGCTTTTGTCACGCAAACCACCCGAGTGCAGACATCTCACATGAATGTGTTCAGGGCCGCATGCGTTTGCTACTGTTGTTAATTTAATTCTGTATGTGTCGACGTCCAAGAATCGACCCTGGCGCGGGTTCAGCCGTTCCGATAGGTAAATGGACTCATCGTTATTTGTATAAAGCTAGTAGATCGTATGTAAATAAAGTTTGTACTTACTTCACTCTTAAAATTTCAGACGGGCTTAGGGAAGCTATCGGCAGAGTATACTAGGCGCTGAGACGCGCGTGTAACTACTGTACAGAGTAACTGTAACTACGGTCTTTCCGAATCTATCACAAAATTGTATTGTCTCTAGATCGATCTAATTAGATATCTCTAAATTTGGTACCTTTTTTGTTATATACAATGGATGAAGATACATGGATCTTCCGACATATCATTTTATACGTATGATTGCATTATTTATGTGTTACAATTTGATTATGTAAAGACTTTCAAACATGCTAATAAATCTAAGATTTAACTGACGTCTCGTCACTATGAAAAACATGACAAGGAACTTAAAATATTAGCCAGACATACAAAAAGTTGGCGGAATATTGCTGCTAAATACAAAACAACTAATTTCACAACGACGTTATAAAAAGTTCTTAAATATTACAGAAACATATTTTTTTTATCACACATCGTGATTCTTTAACGGTATTTTTGCCGTACGGTGTAAAGACCAAACGATTTAAAAAGTTGTAAATTAAGGTATTTTAGCTTTAGATCGGTCGTGCGCGGGGCGAGCTGGCGAGTGCGTCCTCCGCGCTTCCATGAATAAAATATGTGGACTTACAAGTTGCTGTAACTTACACCACTCACGCCGGCTCCGCCGCGATGTAGTTAGTACCTTGTGAACATTTCAAGACCTTATTATTTATAATTGTCCTTTAAATGTATTATTATTTGTAATTCCTTTTTAAAAGTGAGGAATAATAAGTTTTCGGTGACCCAAGTCATGTTTTCTTACAAGACGAACAAATATTTTATAGCCCAACGCATTGAAACTAACTTGCCAGTGTGTTTGAAAGTTTAATACGTAAAATTTTAATTAATACTGAAATGAAACCCTAACTGTAAAGATTGTGTTCAGTTATCAACTTTTACTATATGATTATTTTATTTAAGCAGTGTCCCCCATGTGTCTAACATTTTAGTGAAATTTACATGAGAATTTGGTATTGTCCAATGTCATATCACGAGGTAGGCAAGTTGCCATATCGCAGTGTCATATCAGAGCGTTGCACGGACCGACTGATCCCGACGTAGATAGCTATCGATAGGTAATCTAATTTGTAACGTAAGGTTTGTTAATATAACGTTTAAACAACTCGAAGAGTTCGCCCTACTGTTGACTTATTTATTTTGGACGAGATTAAAGGTTGTCTTGGAAGTACATTATTCGTTTTATTTCATTAAACTCGTGCAAAAACTAAAATTATTTTTTATAAAATGATTGACCTTAAAAGTTATTCAAGAAGGATCAAATGTAAAAATACTAACGGAGTCAAAATGCTATTAAGCATTAAATATGTCATCTATTGTATGGTTTTATATTAAAAGGTGAAACAATGAGTAACGAATAAACGGGCCATTGCAATCTTGGAAATTTCTGAACATAGCATGGGGCAAATTTGTGCGATGTTTTTATACATCAGTTTAATGAGATGGACGTAAGAAGCGCGTTGTGGAATACAAAACGCATTCTCTGCTGTGACAAATGCATGTTATCGGCGGGCGACGAGAATCGGGTGGAGTCGCGAAGCAGCCATTGTGCAGTGAGTGAGTGAGGGCGGCGGTGTGTGCGCGCTTCCGCCGTATTGTTCCTGCGCTCACTGCGCTGCGACGGATCGCCATCCTCCGCCGTGCGGCTTTCCGGCTGCAGAACAAAGAACCCGGCCTGCAGTCTCGCCGCCCGGCCATTTCGTTTATTAAGTTAGTTATTAACTAGGAAACGAGAATTCTTACTGGCATTGACTACCGATTCTATTTTAAGATACGATAAGATGTAATCTTAATATATTATGAAGTCGTATTATACTTGCCATTTAATTTTTTTTGACGTAGTTTTGGAAACATGATAATAAAGTGTGTTCTAGTGATAAACGTGACCTGATAATAATAAGTAGTAGTATATTTTTGATACAGATGAGAGGGACCTCAATTGCATATAGCATAAATTTGTGGGGATTGACATTATCGATGAACATTTTCATTGCATGAACGCTCACTATGGTCGTGTCACAAGAATGTCTTTTGCCGGTAACATGCAGATACAATGTCACGGCACTGCCTGCTCGTACGAGAATATTCATTTCTGTGAGAGTAAAATGGAGTCCCTGCGTGACGCGCGGCAGGAGGCGAGCGCGCTCCCGTCGCTCCCAATTTGCGGTGCGCGTGTGCTTCCTTTGACAACTGACAGCACCGCTCTCAGAATCCCTACGTACCTCCCATTAAATTTCAGATGAGCATCTTGCACTGCTACTGATATACTCATACTATATAATTTAACGTTCACGGAATAAAAGTCTAGTATTACAGAAATATTTTTCCTTGTAACACAAGAACTTAAACATCCAGACCAAGGAATCGAACCCAAGGCCCTTGGAACGGCAGTCCGGCTAGGTTATTGCACAGTACCTACTGATCAATATATATGCGTGCTTGTCTTAAAACATAATATTGGCGTACTCGAATGGATGCAGTCGTTCATCATTCGATCAATTTAAATCTACTCCAATGTGAACACGACATCCGTTTTTGCCGAGTGACAATTCTGCCAATGACGTTTAATTAGCACTCCAATATCGGGGCGGTGCGCCTGCCGGGAGCCACCGCGCTACGAACAATTCGAGCTGGTACTCCGCGTATTGCGTCCAGGCTGCTCCCGACGTACCCCTGGCGCACTCATGTGTCAATATTGAAAGTATGCGTGCATGTACTTCTGTGTTATAGATACGTCATATTTGTTTGTTTATTTTTTCCGTGAGTTGAAAGGTATCTCCATGCCAAATCTTATCTAAATAGGTTCAGCGGTTTAAGCGTGAGAATGTAATAGGTACAAGAACAGTTACTTTCACATTTATAATATTAAAATGAATATATCAAAATTATTGAACACCAAAAAAGTAAAAAGAAAATTCGATATGAGATTTACGTTGGCTATATACATATCGATGGAAATCGACGCTTCGAAACACTGAAACAATGACATAAAAACGACATAGGTTCTATTCTAATTTTCTGCAACTTCATACACATAACAAAATAATACATCGCTGTTATAAAATATTCAAATGCATACGTTTACTCATACATGTGAAACTCATAATAAATGTTAACGTTGATTAATAAATAGTGGGTCAACAATGTCCCATAGTAGTTAATTATGCAAACAGAAGGGCGGCCGGCAGCAGATAATCGTGTTAACATCCGCACCGCGATTGTCGGCGATCAGTCCCGCGGCCGACACGCGCTGCGCTTACAAACAATTGCCAAGCCTGGTTTAAGCTAATTTTCCCAACTTGACCGTCTTCATAACAATCTGGCGTCATGTGTTCATAGCCTACAATCTGGTAGACTCACTTACTTACTTATTTGCAAATATCATGGAGATATCAAAACGATACGATGTGTGTATGTCATTTACTGGTGTAATATCGCCTAAGGAATAGCTTATCAGCTAACTAATGTTAAGTTTCATATGATATTCTTTTTAAACAAGTCTTCAAGTTTCATCCGCGATGGTGGGTTAGCCAGTAGATCTTTCTAAACATTGCCTACTTTTTAAAAAGTCACTGAGTTAAATGGACTTATTTTTAAAAGTTCTTGAAATGTAACAATATCCGAGTGACAAATTCCAAAAAGAACGTTAACTTCCTAATAACACGAGCTGATTCATCCGAATTCTTCTCCGGATCCGGTTTTATCCGCTATTATTGCCAGTCGTACCGTTTAATGAATCGTTCGCGCGCCGAGTGCCCGCGCGCCGCCCGCCCATTATGATTCATTTGCGCGCCCGCCCTAACGACTATCCTCTTGTCACTAAATATTATTGCTCACTTATCCTTGAAAACCACACAAGAGACAACAAACCTTACGACACGTATAATACGGATTATATCGCCGGCAAAGTAGATTTGGTGATGTTGGGCCGTGTCCGGGGAAATATACTTTTTCAGGCTTAGCGCGGGCGGCGGCTAATTCCGTAATGATTATACGATGTTTAAATGTGCCGCTGTCAACGTTTACTGCCGCCGCGGACGGCTAAGCCGCATCTCGGCTCGTTAATGTTCTGATCTTTGCGTCTTTGAGCCTTCGATACAAAATAATAATAACGCTTCATTGAATATAAAATAATTTATTATACATTATTCAGTGATAATAATTTATTGTCATTTGTTAATCACTTGTTTTAGCTGTTATTCTGTGGGTCACTGTGAGCTGCTTCTCTGCTGGAGAATGAGTCAGGTCGCGAGCGCAACAATGCGAGGGAAGTGTCAGCGCTGTCCGGTCGCCGCTGCGAACCGTAACTTGAGTGAGTTACGGTACGGAATGCGCGCCCAGTGCACTCCGCCGCATTCCAGCGCCAGTGCATAACCACCGCATCCGTACATCTAGCTTGCGCTCTCTATTATATGATGATTTATGCAACGATCAAGAAATACAAGTTTATTAAAAATATGCCTACAGTTAATTAAAATATATATCTTCTACTATATACTCAAAACTGAGCGATTCCTCACGCACGTCGCGCAACCCGCTACAAACCACAATAAGTGCTTAGGAAAAATATAGTTGTAAAATTTAAGAAATTTTGAACTTAACTTACATAAGGCATTTTTTAAAAACGGAGTAACGTCGTGTGATTTTAATGTCTGACTTTTAAAGAGATCTACACACAATATTAGACGTAATATCATTATTTAAATATGGAAGCATAATAGTTACTTTTACAAATCTTCGGCTTTCTTAAATAATTCAATCAATCAAAACATCGAGTTTATCTATCTTCCTATCTCGCATCCTACTGTTCTATGTTATTTGAATAATCTGCATAGAGAATACATTTTGCTATTTATTTTGTCATTATTTTAATGTTAATAAATACTTTGTTGCGACTCTTGCAGGCACACAGATTGCGTCGTGCGACTACGGTGTAAGATAATAGGAAATATAGAATATAACAGAAAAGGGCGCACAAATAAAACCAAATGATAAATTCATTGATTATATTGAATAATGATGGTCTCTCCGTTTAGCATGGATATAATTTGAATAGATACCAAACTACATAAATATGTTAGCTACGGAAAAACATAAGGCATCATTGAGTATATTCTAAATACGATTAATATATCTTTTATATAAAACTCTTTTTTTATTTTATTTTTAAGGGTAAATAATTATTTAGGGTACGATGATTACAATACAAACATATATTTTTCTACTTTAAAAAGAAAAGGTCTTTGCTGGGTGAACCCAAGTATACGGGTTCACACACAGATAGTATAGAGTGCAGACCTTAATATAGAAAACAAGCAATATTTTATACACAATAACTAAAAATTAAAAACAAAGAAAACAAGGGAATTTGATACACGTTTTTGGAACGCCGTGTATAACAAATCAACCCCTGTATTAATTCATGATATCAGTACAGTTTTAATGATATAGTGGTTACATACTTTTTTTAATATAAGAAAGTTAATTTTCTGTTAGCAGGTTAATATCAGTATAATAATCGAACGTGAATATTTAAGGAGTCTGGTGACGATATAAATAGATTACATGAAATTTAAAGCGATAACAATTTTATACGCAGTACTCGAATAGGTAAAGAAAGAGTAGATAGCAGAGTCGGTAGAGCTGCAAGATCTGGAGATACTTCTGCGGTAGAGAAGAAGCTTCTCTAATACACCTCGATGCTCTCCTGGTGGATGACGGTGTCCTGGCGGAACATTTCGATGTCCACTTGGCTGTCGGCCTGAATCAGCTTAGCGCGACCTTCCTGCTTACAAATATGTTCAAAGTAAGTACTAAATCTAATTTTTTTTCCGCGGAAAGGTTTTTCCGTTTATTCAAAAACACGTTTACATTTATATAAAAACAATATATTGTTGTAAAAATATAACAAATTAATTTAACAAACAACGTTGATAAAGTAGATTTATGCTTGAATTGAAATTTTTGAGTAAGAAATGTAAATAATTTAAATAATTTTGAAGCGAAGAAGAAACATGAAAGCAAATGTATTACTTTGGGATGCATGAGTATGAAGGGCAGCTCGGCGCTGAGCTCGCCGCCGAGCGCGCCCAGGAACAGCTTCACCTTGATGCTGTAGCTCACCACGATGCCGAACGCGTCGCGCTGCTCCGCGTCCAACAATCTACCAAACAGTTATTGCTTGATTGTCAATGTTGAGACATGTTTAATACAACACATATATTGTGTTATATGTGTTGTACATATATAAACATAATTTGTAGATGTAACATATTGTATATTTTATTTTTAATATTATAAAATTTATTTTGATTTAATTAATAAGATTAGTTATTTTCTTTGCTTTTCTTAAACGCAACCGTCAAAATAGAATCTATGAATAGCGTACAAAGAATAAAAAGCCCCAACGGGAGTCCTATTGCAAATAAACTTACAAAGTAGTCGAGGCGAGTGAAGAATCGCTGCTCTTGAGCTGGCCGTCGAGGGCGATGCCGCGGCGGTCCCGTAGCGTGTCCAGTGAAGGCCGCAACTGCAGCACCTTCTGCATGTTCCCGCCCGGCTGGATGGGGCACCCGTCCCTGCAATACCCACGCTTAGGCGTATAACACCAGTATCATGTTTGTCTAAGTTTGATTGTATGGTATGCTTTACGTGTATATTCCCGCATACCAACATAAAAATACCTCACAGCAGAACCGAGCTCAGCTGTGGGCGAAAATCATTCACAGGTTACTTACTCTGTGTCAATGCTGGAGATCACGTTGCGGTACTGTCCGTTCTGGAAGAGCATGACGTCGACGGACTGCAGGATGCTGGTCCGCAGCTTCTTCACCACCTTGTTGCTGTTGTTGCGCACGCAGATGTTGACGGCCACGGTCTCCCCATGCATATACAACTGCAATCGACGTTATTATTAAAGGTACCTTTGAAGATTTCGAAGTGTATTTTCCCCCACGTGTCCAAGGTTTGACAGACGTAATAGTTCAACGCCTTTGCAACGTAAGTCAAATGTAACGTTAGATACATATTTTTTTGCAATATTCAAATTATTTAATACAATTATTTGTGTGATAAAATATAACCGGAATCCTTTGTAAAATGTATCGAATTTAATTACACCAGCATAATATATCGGAATAACGGAATAAATATATAACAAGTTAACTACTGGAAAAGTTAAATTGAAAAAGAAGGGCGACGCTACCTGCTTGTCGAGCGTTAGTTCGAGCTCGAGCTGTCCCGGCGACAGCGTGAAGTCCTTGCGGACCACGGTGCAGGGCTGCGGCCCGGGCTTGTCGGGCGCGTACTGGATCTTGCGGATGCCCAGCGCGATCGTGCTCCTGCCACAACAGCGCGATATAATCACGGAACGAGCCATGTACTGCTTAATCTTTATTAACCAGAACAATGCTTTCAAAGATATATCTTTATTTCAAATTTGAAGAGAGAACAGAAGGTACGTTAATGTAGCATAGTACGGTTAAGAAAAAATATTTTAAATTACATTTATTATTAAATATTATTTGTTATAAGAATTACTGTAATAACTCATTTTAATACATACATATTAATTCATAAATTACTTTAAAATAGACACCACTCAAGGTAATAAGTAATAGACTTCCTAAGAAGAATGCTAAAATAGCTTTTCTTTGGCGAATCGTACACCAACCTGCGATGGGAGCGGTCGATCTCCGTATCTCCCACAAAGAGCTTGACGTAGTAGTGGACGCCGCAGGGCTCGCCTTCATCCTCGAGCCCCGGCTGCAGCGTGACAGATCCCGGAGCACCCGGGGGTACCGTTAGGCGGAATGGTATCGCATTTTCGCCCAACTTTTTCATCAGTCGTTCCTGTCGACCAGCATAGCAGAATTGTTATACATTTGTTATTAAAATAAACATACTTTGTACATCACGGCGGTTGTTCCGAATATGACTACATAACGAAAGGATCTACGAGAAACTAAGAAGTAATCGTCATTCCTATATATCTTAACGATAGTATGTAAACATTATATTTTGCTACGCGAAAAAGACGAACGACGAGCAGTTTAAATTACGAAAGAGTCCAGAAACACAAAGACGTGAGAAAATGAAGACAATACATTCATTCGCAAAAGGCTGAAGATCCTATTATGAAACGAAAGCGGCGTCCCATAACTCAATACAGCTCGAGAGGCGGCGGCGTGTTAATAAAGACAAATAGATGGCTTTGTAGCTCCGGCGATGGAGTGTTTACGCCACTGCGTCGCTATAAACCAGTGCGCGCAGTCCCGCGCCGCCGCACCGGGACGCGGGACACGCGGGACATTCCTGCACACCACTCACCGCACTAGCATCGCTATATCCAGTATCTACGGTTTACGCGTCTATATAAATAATACATTTGTCCGTACGCAGAAACATTTTTACAGCGATTAACATATTCATTTAAATAAAAATTTACGACCACAAAAGCAGTGACAAGTCTCATTCTACATTATGACTTCCTACCGGAAGGCGAATGATTTCCTGTTACCGAGTGTCCAGGAAATGAATTAAGTAGAACGTAAGGAAGAATGGTAGAAAACACAGCATTCTTTTGCAATTAAATACTAACTGGCTTTAAAAAGAAAGGATTCCTGTTTTGTATGATAATAAGATTATTTATAAAGTACTATGAATATTATCGTTGATAATCGTTACCAAACAGGCCATAAGTTAACAGACCATATTAATAATCCTAGTGAAAGAAATCCAAAACAGATGATGCGCGCTATACCTTAATTCGCGACTCTTTTTGTTTTTTTATTGATTGCAGCATGGATCTGTACGCAAAAATGGAGGACTACCCAACCTTTCAGTCCGACTTTTTAATAGTCTCATACCATATAAAGTCTTTTCAATATTTCGAACATACACAATCATAAAATAACTCTAGTTGCCTCCTCGAAACGCAGGAGGCATGTGTGAGAAGCATGAAAGTATGCCATTCAACCCAGATTGCGCGACGCACTCGACAGATCATATACGATGCACTAACGCGGAACCACTCGCGCTCCATAGAACATAACTATCAATAAGTAGCACGTGTTAATCCCAAATGAATTCGATTCTCCCTCGGAAGCGCCCGCCCGATCTAATTATTGCTGGCGTAGCTAGTTAATGCCGGTAATTGGGTTCAATTATTTAATCTTCTAGGTTTCAAAGCTACTGTGCAGTCTCCCTAACTCTCCAAGACGCGAATATTCAGAGAGAACAGAGTGAGAATATTATATTATGGCTAAATCACTTTATAAACTTTGGTCACTCGGTATTAGTAAGTATAAAGAAGTTATCACCTCGCCTCTTGATAAAGCAAACGACAAATTGAAATACTTCCGTAATACCGTAATTAAATGTGAACACATCCATAAAGTATGAAGCGTGTTTAAATTGCATACTTTCGCATTTTTTCATGAATTAAAGTGAAGCTATTGCAGATGAACTTGGCATCAACTAACATGAGTATGACCAATATACCTATAACAATGTATAGGTAACTATAATATGGACCAAAGTGGACATAGGCCTCATTTAGCACTTATCTAATTGGCTATAGTAGTCGTAAGATACTGAGAATATTTTCAAATAATATTCAGACACGCAGACAATTATTTAATCATATTTGGACGGAGACTAGATATTAAATTACATTGGCTACAAGATTTCTTTAGGACCAATCTCCTGGATATACTCATTGATTACTCCAGGTATTTATTCTATATATATTGTAGATTATTTTAATAACGACTTCAAGAAAGCAATACTTTGTCAGAATGTATATAGTTTACAAATCCTCATGAAACAAACCAGTGATTACCTGTGTGCGCGAGAGCTCATAGTTCCTTTTCTCGGGGACAGGATAGATCTGCTCGGAGACGAGATACAACTCCTTGAAGAAGTTGAGCCCCATCACCTCATCCTCCTCGCGGCCGTATCGGAACGTGCATACCACCTGCACGAACACCTTGCGCTGCTGAATGTACTCCGGGTCCACCACCACCATGCCATCTGGTACATTGACAAACAATATTATTATAATTATTCTACCAAATGATTATGTAGAACGTAGCACAACCTAAACACTGTGTTTTTTTTCATCGTATGGATATCTATAACCAACCCTGAGGGTCATTCTGGAATGCCTCGGTTAAGTGTGTCTGCCTAACCACACCCTTTGCACCAGAACACAACAGTAAGAAGACTGCTGTTATATAGCAGAGATATGGTGTGACGATGGAGCCCCCTCAGTCGAAGCACACATGTTCTACCGTCATTTTATCCTCGAACTATATTTTCCCTCATACTCTGTACAAGTACTTACAAATTATGTTTTTAAATATATTACATACGGAATTTAATTTCTAGTATTGACAATGTCGCAGCGCATTTGCACCCAAAAAAGAATTG
>DWGW01000699.1:0-13513 GCA_018247775.1 Udranomia orcinus
TAATTAAAAAAAATCACACGTATCTTATGGAATACATTGATAAGAGCATTAAAAATATATTTATATGTTTAATTTGATGTATCTCCATGGACACATTGCCAAGAAAAGGGTTAATCCAACAAGGTATACTTGTCTAACTTAACTTTACTTAACCTTACATTTAATCTAAGTTGATGTGCCATGCCATGTTGATGACCATAACACTACTCAACAGAAATACAAAACACATGAGAATGAAATACAAATACAGTAAGTTTTTATTGCAAAAGACACGTTTGTTCGATTCGTATTATCTTCTATTTTCTTTTCTTCTTTCTTCTTTATTTGCGTCGCAAACCGTTGAACTTTGGCAATCCCAAGAGCACGGTATGAAGTTCCTACAGTGCATCATACGTAGGAACTCTATACCTCGCTAGTGGTAATCACCTGTTTGGTCTTCTTTTTTCGTTTCCTTCTTTAACATTTCGTTATTCTTTCTTCATTCCGGGATACTTCTGTTGTATTGTTCTTATCTCCTTCAGGTTCAGTGACGACTGACTGCGCATCTAAAAAAATTTAAAAAAAAAATCCTTAAAACATAAAAAAAGAAAATGGCAAATTGTTGTACCTCCTACTTACATCGGGATAAATCGTGGTAACGATTAAGAAAATTGAAAGTTAACAACAACGTTTACATAAACAACCGCATGTAGGCGAGTGTTTCCACGAATTGCCCGAAAGGTGGCGCTCACGTGCATTTTACTGTTTAGAGACGAGTCACCGCGGCACTCGCATCCCTACCTCGTCATTACATTAAAAACAAAATTATCATTTGAATGAAACAGCTGCCGTTACCCCAATAATTAATTTCCGTAGGTATCTACAATTAGCATATTTTATCCTAGAGACGGACGGGACTCGCGCCACAGATAAGTTTCCAACCCCTTCGAGGTATGGTAATTTTTGTGAGCCCGTGGGAAACCTTACTCGTGTTTAGCATAAGAAATCTCTTTTATTAAGTCCGAATACGCGGTGGCGAATTTCGTCCACTATTCAAATGCTTGGGAAGATTTGGGCGCCTTCCGCGCTGATTTCTTATTCAAATTTCGTTTGATTTACATTTTGACAATGAATTTACGGATCGGAACCGTGCAAATATATTATTTGGTAACATAAGCCATTTGAATTACGCCCGACAGTAAATTTCATTTACTAGTTGAATCCTTGGGAAAATATTTCGGCTCCTCAATTTGTTTCTTTATTCGTACCGTCGTTGTAAATTTGTGTCTCAAAAATCAATAAACGTAAAAGCTTAGCCGTAGATTGCGGATCTCATTTATACCCTTAGTAGATCACGAACAGGACTTGTGCTCTGAAGCTGGACAAGACTCCACTCTAAAGCTAAGTTTAGACTACGACAGAAATTGCGACAAAAATGTCAGACATTATTTTCTGTACTGTTCACACTTGTACGAAATTACACCGCCGCTGATGAGACACTAATTATTGTGTCGGAAAGAATTTCGCAATGACACTCGCGTTCATTCAACGTTATACACTCGGTGTATCCACTGCGAGTAGGTACGGTGTACCGTAGTATAATGTGACCATAAGGACAGAGACATCAAGACAAAAGGCAGAGATATGAATGTCATCCACAATCAAATGTGGAATGTAACTGGTCCACTGGCCCTTGGAGTAAGTGAAATAATTTCAAATTCAACAGCGCCGCTATACAAGAGGCGGATTTCGCGTTAACTGGACAGCCATCGCAACTACAAGCACCTTTTATTTTTTATTTTAATTATTAAAGCTATTTACATTGAATTAATCGAAAATTCATGTAAATCTTAACCTTGGACCGAGATTGTGACGAGATTCGCACGATGTCTTGTACACTTAATTATGGTTCATAAATCATATAATTTAGAATAACGGCCGTATTATGTTTTCGAAATTACTTTTATCTACACCATATCTAGTGTTGCCACTATAATAATTTTATTAGGTGTCTCTTTAGGAGATACAATTAATTTAATAGTAACTTGAAGATACACTGGCCCGCCGTTCTAACTTAGCCTGAGATGTATAAAGCATTAGCTTTAAATCAATCTTGAAATGTTATCGAATTTGTATAAATATATGGATTCGGCATTAAACGTTTTAGAAATTACGCATCACATAGTACTTACTAGACATTTCTCTTATTAGATCTGTTAGCGTTCGCAAGTAGAATATTTTCGAAAAATTATCGAGCACTTTCCGACGAAATAATCAAAACCGCCGAAAATATATCTAGTGACCGATAAATATAGCGAAAACTTGTTACATTTAACGTTACAAAATTACACTTCAATTAAAACATTTGACACTTAGTACGAACTAATTTTTAATTATCTGTGAAACCGTTGAACTTACAAATAAACACGTTTCAATTATCTCACCTCAAACTGTGTAAATACAAAATGGACTGTCGTTTCGAAATAATAATTCACTTTAACATATAACGCGTAATATAACATGTGATACCGCATCATGTTATCCGTATTATCTCGGCGAGCAATTAAACAGCTACATTCGGAACTTTATAATTAACGTGTAAATTGAGGGTGTGAAACGTCATTATCAAATCGCGTTTCACAGATTATAAATCTAAACAACCTGTAAAACGTTCACGCAACTATAATTTCCACAGAGTAATAACGCACGATTTTTAAAGCCGACTTGACAGTTGGCGGTTGTGAGTGAAATGTCAGTGCCGTGTTCGGGCACAGATTAAAAATGAAATTAGTAGCGAACCCGACCCCGAGTCGTGAGTGTTGCGCTAAACGGTATCAGTTGACCCCTCTAACTAGCTAGTACAATAGACCTTTTGAGCAAACGTAAGCGCATGTGCACACTGGAGCTCTTGGCTTGCTTCCGTTACAAGCTTTTTAATTAATTTTTTTTGTGTTTATTCTAAATACAAACGTAATTTTAAGCGAGGGTATTTTAAAAAGAATATATTTTTAAACGTCGTAACGATATTCGATTCGAAACGTTGTATCTGTTTGAATACAAAACGAAGACTACGTATAACGTTACATCTGTTGAAATGCAAATAAATGCAATGTATTACAAATACCAAAGTTGGAATAATACTGTAAAGTCGGATAATTATTCAACATTAAACACGTACGCTTGTTTGCCTAAGAACGCACGGCGTGGGTGCGTCGCGACTTTCCCGCGACAGTCGCAAGTCGCGGGGCGGTGCAGGCAAACACACATGTTCCTCAAAGTTCAATTTTAATGAGGCATGACTACAACTGACATGTCCGCACCCCGCTTATAATTAGTCGGACGACGGGTGGCATGTCTCGTGTCTGATCCCGAGCGTTTCATAGAACTTTACGCAAACAACTTCGAGTCCCCCGATATATTTTTTCCAGTGACAGCCCTATTAAAAGTTAATATTATCTACACACTGTCATATTTATTACGATAATTATTACAATGTTACAAGAGCCGTCGATGGAAAAAGTTTTTAGTTGTTTATTCAAACGGGACGCTAATTTTGGTTTTAACATGACGTTTTTTACCGTCCACCAATTTACTAGTAACTTCGCTTACTTTTGAAGGAAGATACGAGTTTTATGGCTTAACTTACGTACTCGCGTGTCATTATTAAATACCGATCTAATAACAGTGTCTGCGTAGGTCTGCGTATCACAATATCTACATACGAAGTCGCTTATTAATTACACGTCGCTATTAAAAACTATACGTAATTACAGATAGGTATCGTGAACGCATAATTATAGATCGTTTTGGAAACTGTGATTGCGAGTGGAATATAAAATTATACGTGTAAACGTATAAAAGGAGATATAATTGCTTTTCGCTACTATCAGTGGGATTATAAAAATCACTCTGGTTAACTGAAATATCTCGGCTGATATAAGATAAGCATTAATCTGATAAAATGCGAGCGCAGTGCAATGAGCGGAAATAAAAAAGACTGTCAAGTGCTAACAGAACTTGGACTCGGCAGGGTTCTGTATAATAAAACCATACTTAGAGTTTTTTCCAGATATGTGTATATTTTGCAAACATCTACATTTGCACAGGCTGGTTTGTTAATTTTCCATAATCAAATTCCATCTTAGATCAAATAATAAATAATATCTCCTTAGATATTATTTTACTTAAGTATTTACGAATTACTATTTTTTAATTCTGCCACTTTCCCTCCTTAGGGTATTGGCATTAGAACTGGCCTTATCATAGGAGACGAAAAGGTGGCTCTCTGCAAATGTTCCGCCTCCACCATTATCGAGTACGGATTCCTTTAAAAAGCCGTGTACACCTCGCTTTATTCTTGAGGTAATCATAAAGGTGCGCCCAGATAGGAGTGCCGTCGGCGCCCCGTCTCGCCAAATCCCGCTCATTTTAGGGATTTGCAGTTGAAATTAGTTCGCAAATCTCGGGCTTACTCGGCCCCCGTAACAGATGTAGATGGGAAAGGGATGCGGATAAATAACCCGAAGAAACCTTCCGAGATTACGTTGTTTATTGTTTTTACGCCGATCTACAGCCGTAAGACGAAATTATACGACACGTGAACGCCCGTGCAATAATTAAGGATGATGAAAGTGCAACTAATCAAAAGTTATTTGCCGTTTGAAATGAATAAAACAATGCAATCACATTTGTCACGCGAACGTCGAGAGGTACACTCGCATGCGCGGCAAGTATCAATCACGACTATTCACGGCATAACGTTTGACATAAACATCGGACGACGTTTTTTATCGGCGAATCAAAAAATGTATATGTGTTGACGCGTTACGCGAGTCCGTTATGATACGGCGGTGGAATGTTTGTGTGAAAGTTACGTGCGGCGATAAATCCAATTTCCCAAGCCTAATGCCAGCTAAATATGTATGAACGGCTCAATCGAAACGCCACGCGAGCGATCGGTAAGTGCGGGTACGCACGGAATAAACACAATAACTCCGCGAAGGCGGAATTTGAGGAAAATTGATACTCGAACTCGATTCTGTATGCTAGTCATGGACGGTTTATATTGTGATTAATTGTTTGTGTGTATTTTTGGCCGCGCATGCTGCTTTAAGCGGAACTTGGGAGGCAGGATTACATTATTTATGCTCGCACAACACGATATTGGTAACAACAGCCGTGTTATTGTCGTAAAATGTTTATGTAATTCAATTCTGCATAGTGTTGTACATTGTACCAGAGAAATAATTAGCAAAACGGAAGCGTTTGGACAAACAAGATGATGTTTGTTTTTAGAACAAAAATTATACATTATCGTACTGTTACTATCCCTAATGACATTTTATGCCTTATCGAAAGCCTTATCCGTAAATTGGCCAACCAATTGGTCATTGACCAACACCAAAATCTCCGGTATACGATAAAAGAACGCGACCACTAGGTACCACTAGTTAGCACATATATCTATAATGGACAAATGAAAAATCGCAAGATCCGAATGTCCCATATGAACGCGGCTTAGGTCGCGTGCGCTGGGGCAGTTTGCGTATCTGCTAGCAGCGAACGCCCAATAAATACGCGTTTGACTTAGCGCGTATATCACCGTTCCACTTGGAACCGTAACAACATATGTACAGAATATTTGACTGATAGACCAGTGGAGAACATTCATCTAGCTTTAGGTAAGGTCTTTTACTCGATGGAAATAGAATATTTGTTTCCCTAAATCGTTTTTTCTAATCTAATCTGGCAACAAAACCTACATATAATATCATTTGTGTACTCAAGAGCAAATCCGTTTTGCTGTTAATATGTACTTAATCAAAAAGAATAAACGTTCCTACACTTCTCTTGTTTGTAAAAATAAGAAGTAAATTAATATCACACAATTAAGCGCTCTTATTCATACCGAGCAGTACACTGCTCTCGTCTTTACAACAGGATAATTCTTAGAAGCAGTATCTGCATAAACGTGTCAGTTAGGTGCAACCAACAAGAGGTCACGTTACACTGGCCGCGGCTAACCCGTCAGACACGAGTGAAACCCAAGCACGCATTGTCGCAGAATTAATTGATGGAAGCCGAAGCCTAAATAAATAATTCCCGGTGCGTAACGAACTGGTATGAAGCTGCATTACAATATCGCGTTCGTGAGTAGCGAGTGCCAACGCGAATGGTTAGGGTGCATAACGTAGTACCAGTGTTCCGTATACAATCGGCATTCATTATAGACTTAGCATAGTATACGATTAGTGAACGGTTTATGGACTCGTAGCCCCTTACGTCTCGGTGGCTTTGTATTGTGAAGTATAGCTTGAAAAATATTTTAGATGGATGATGATACATTTCTATAAATGCTGCTGCGATGAATCCCTGATATTATCATTATTTTGCATGAAAGGTACAATAAGTGACTTTACTTCTCACGATATTAGTTATAAGATCAAATCCAATTCTCCTTTTCGATGACAGAATTATTATCCATAATAAAAAAAATCCAATTCTCCTTTTCGACGACAGAATTATTGTCCACAATAAAGAAAAATATTAACTCCTTCTATCATACAATAACGGAGTAAATGGCGCACGCCTTTAAAAGTGCATGCACATAAGATGCTCGACACGGGCGACGCTTGACGAAAAAGTAGCTTTTGCCAAAAGCGCGAGCAGTGAGCTTTTATGGCGACGACATTTGCCATGTTACATCAAAATTTTATGGCGAAATTAAAAGATGATGCTCAACGCGAGTATTGCATACTAAACGATTGTGTAGAGACCGTTTTGTGATTCTTATTTAAATTTCCGAGAAACGAAGCTTTTAGTGACATTTGAACCGCCATTAATATTTAGTTGTAATAATATTTCATGATACAGTGATTTGATCTTCCCGTTTACTTATATCGAATATTTTGTATAGGCATTCTAAGGAACCCTAAGGAACGATGCGTGAGTAATTATGTGTGAAAGTGGAGTTTAGTTTAACACCGCAGTTTAAGACCCATCGATCCTAGTGCATGGATGCATGTTTAGTTTTTTTTTAATTCTTTATTATGGAAATACATTAGTATACACTCAAAAGTATATATAAGTGAAAAATTATAATTAACCTAGTACACTTCAACAGCAATTACATTTTTATGGATTTATTTTATAAATTACGCCAAAAATACTTCTCCGTAAATCTGAAAACGACTGAACCGACTCGAACGAGGCGTCTATTTAAACAATTCTGCAGGGCTACTTATTCCAATAAGGTAATTCGAAACCCTCTTAATACCGAAACAAAGGCGTGTGTAATTATGTGTGAAGAGGTTTTGTTTCTCCGCTATTTTAACATGAAATATGGCGGACTGCGAATGCAGCGGACTTGTCTCGAACATAAACCGTATAAACGGGGTTTTCGGTTATTTCAGGAGGTGTTTAATGGTCGGGTTTTAGTGACCGTTTTGTTCGCTATATGTTACTTTAATGGCCGCCAATAAAAATGTAACAGTACTTATGTTCCGCGATGATATCCGCGGCGCAGCGCCAGTTTATTGCTTTTTTGCGCCACTAACTTTTATGGCGCAAATGCACTGATGCTGCAAAGTGCACGTTGCCCTCCTTGTGCGTTGTTTGCGTTATGGATACACGGTTATAACAATTAATGTTATGTTTTATTCGTCTTTAGGATAGGCGTTGTTTGTGAGCACTTAAGTGTGTGTTTTAGGTAATATAAAAAGTATTCATTTCACACAGACATATCCTTGCATATTTTTATACTGCATATACATAGTACTCAACTTATTATAACGATTAGATTCAAAGAATTTATTCTCATACAAGACACTTCCATTATAATTCATATTCACTTACATTACGGAGCGAGGGCACGCACCAAAAGTGCAATTGTTTGCTCGGTACCGTACTCGAATGTGCTGGCCGTTCGAGAGCGTCCCACCTACAGAGGGATTCGCTTCACATCGGAAATACACCATTATCATACCCTCCACACTCGCGTCCTGTTCCACACACACTACGCTCGTTCCCACACACCACCAGCTACTAGCGTACACATGTGCACATATTACATAGGGCAGCACCCCTCGGATTACCCCCGGGGGTAATTTTTACCCCATCAGTGTGTTGCCACCCACTCCACTCATCATTGGATATTTGAATTACTTATAAGCAATTTCGTAATTCGAATTTTTCGAAGTTCGATTTTTGTGGCCAGTTTTGTAATTGCTCCCGCTAGTTTTTTAGGGTTGTCGAGTTCTAAATCTATTATTTGATGAATTAACTAAGTTATAAGTTGGAATAAGAGCCATCGTCATTAAAATGATTAAAATGCTTACGTTAATATAAAGGCTAACGACAAGTTTAGTTTTACAACGTTTCATCCACCGATTGCAATAGACTAACATATATTCAGAAACTTAAACACAAATATCTAAGCAAAGAAAACGTATACCTACATGCGCGCGCGAGCTGTGATAGAAGATGCAGTTTGTTTAAACCAAATTTTCCAAGTGTATGGTTGTGGGGTGCATATTGTGTACCCAGCAATGGCTGTTAAAGATTATGGCCAATTTGTTTAACTGTTCTTTGGGGATACGGAGGCAATGTGACGCGATAATTTGTTTATCGGGCCAGTTTGGCATTTGTCCTGTTAGACATTACGAAGAGATAACATTGCTAAACGTATTTGAAGTACCTAACTACAGTTAGATTTACATTTTTCTGCCTATAATTGAACTTATTGTATAGTAATTTTCGTGTTAACACAACCAAGTTCAATCAATATGTTTCCAAAATTATTTCAATTAAAATGAAAATGAATACAAGAAATTTTAATATGAAAGTACCTACAATCAACTACAAAAAATATCAAACTACCCGCCCAACGCTACTCGGACGTTCTAAATTCAAACCGATTCGCCCACACATCGATCAAACGGCCGACCGAGGACGCGTTAGAGCGATATATATCCATATTCATATGGGACTGGCGGCCATGGTGGCGATAGCTCAGCTGTTAGCGATTGCGCACTTCCATCTGGGTCTGGTTTCGAATCCTGGGTATATTCAAACATCTCTGATTGTTTGAAAATTACATGCGTAGCTATCTGATTATATGTTATCTGTGTGTTTTTTAAAAAGTTTCTCATTCTCATTTATATTTAAGTTTATGATAGTTTTACGTGTCCACACATTAATGTATTCAAAATATAGTATAATTTTTGGTATGATGAAATATTTTAACGTATTTCATTAGTTATTATTATTACAAACAGAACCATTTAAATATAGCAAAAACATTACAGAAATTGAAAATAGTATTGTATATCTGCACAGTGCCGTAACTGCATAAGCCGTTAATTTGTTTTGACATTTCTAAACGTACGACCACTTTTCCCGCCTACAACTTTCGTTCGAAATTCGAAGGGGATCCTCAAATCGGCACAGATAAAAAATAATTCGTACTAACAGCACACAGGGGCCAAATTCGATCGGACGAATTAGGAGGGCCAAGGGTTCTATAGTTAGCGAACGCAATTGAGTTTTCGCATATTTATTATATTCGAGACCCCTTTTCGCCCTTTGTAGTATAAATGTACCTAGAATAGCCGAGGGCGATCCCCTATCACGCGTGCCAAACAATATTGCGTTACTTTCACAAAAACTCGCTCGCGGCGAATCGATAGCACGTACAAAAACTCTATGGATTTGTACGCGTGACACTGCAAAAATGAAGTCGTCATACCATGTTACATTTGTTTTATTGTACTAGTTCTTTCTATTCTCAGCTACACGTAGAATTTATATTTTATGGCCGTAAAGGAATAATACGTATTGTTGGAATTCTAGTTATTAATTATTAGCGATGTAGATTGATAGATCGTGCTAGTTAATGTTTCATTTATTCTTTTGTTTATTTAAAAACGATTTAGCAACAAAGAGACATTTAGCTACGAAAGCAGCGTATGACGATAGAAAAAGAACTAAATTGTTCTCCAATAAAACTTCGTACCACTACCCACATACCTACAACATAATTAAAAACAACTGTCCCACTATTAAAGATCATTGGAAAGCCACATGTCATTAGCGTATCCACAGAGCGGACTAATTATCTATTAGAAAATACGTAACACTCCCGAGACACAATGCACAAAGGCCATTGTGTGGATACAATAGCGGCTCACTCGTGACTCACTCGTGACGTACAGAAAGACAATGAGACGAGCGCCCGCTAAGGCGAGTAACGGGGGCCGATAATTCCCTAGACGACGGAAAAACTGAATCATTCCCAGTTGTGACAAAACCTGAGCGAATATGTGTCAACAGTCATTACAGTTGGATACAGTAATCGTTTGCGGTCTGTACTATTGTTTTAATATTTAATGTTATAGAATAATGAAGACATGTTTGGAGAATCAAGTGACGCGGCTGTTGATTCAAAGATACCAATAGATGACGCGTTAACGCATAAAAGAAAACAACGCGTGAAAGAACCATATGATTATGAACATATTCGAAGAATACCTATAGAACCAGTAGTGAGAAACGGATACCATAACCACTGAAGCAATAGCTGATCGTAAATCGAAAGATTTAACGCAAGCATCTGAAAACGCAAGCAGTGGCGAGCAATCAACTTAATGGAGTAAAAACTAAATCATTAGTATTTAAAAACAATACGTTAAACGCATAATTAAGTACCATAAAGTAGCTAAATAAAAATGCAAATAATAATAACGGAAAATGAATCAGACCTAAAACTTAGTTACCTAAAAGAAATATAATCAAAATATTAAATTTACAGTAACGAAATGTGCAGAATTTCAATTGTACTAAAAGAATTCAGCCAATTTGATAGATAGTCAGTCTAGCATTCTAGACTGTTCGCAAAGCGAAATATATTAGTACTTTTTGTGAAGCTATTGTTCTCTGTGTTATTATATTCTGTCTACTGTAAGAAAAACAATATTTTATAACCAACAAAAGTCCAAATAGACATTCGAAGCGTTTGATACCGATAGATTCAATAGATTAGAAGGAAATAAAACAAGCTCACCACAACCGCAACGCCGGTCCGCCGCTCGAGTTGAAAAGCCTGAAACAAAAGAATCGACGATAAATACAAAGGCTTACGAAAACAAACGAAATTATTTAAACGCATCTCAATAACAGGCCACAGACGGTACGCGGCATGAATGGGATGGCCTGAGAAAAAAACAAAGGAGTAAATCAATCGTACGTCAAGAGAAGTAAACCCATCGGCCGTGCATTCAGACGTGGAATCGAGTGAAGCGTTTTTTGCTCCGAGTTCAAAATACGAGCGACCTTGCCACGGTCAACTTGAACGATTTATCCTAGTCCAAATATTGTGTAGCCATTGTTTTTTTTCTCTTCCCACTTTTTGCGCTCACGAATGCGACCAGTACGTCTCGTTACGTCGCCGAGCCGTATCCTATTTACTAACGCGATTGAAATTAAATGTCAGAACCTAACACGCCATCACTGTTTTTGCATACTATGCACGTGGTCGGAAGTGTGACATGATTTATGATCACATAAAAATAATCAAAGGTGATTAATTGTAGAATTTCTACATACATAGTACATAAAAATAAAGTACCACAATAGCAGCAATAGAGTTTCGGGAGTCTTAGAATGCTTGATATATGATTATCAACTTTAATATTTATTAATGCATAAAGATTGCATTCTGATATAAACTTTACTGAATTAGTGAAGATACTAAAACGAAAACTCCTACAAACAAATGTAAGAGAAAAAAAGACTAATTACACAAACGAACAGCTTGGCAACTCGAAAAAAGCGTCCGTTCCGCGCGGCTCTCGAGTATTCATTCAAATTGGCGAAGTATCCGCTTCATAAAAACTTTTCACCAAGGTCAAGAAGGATCGGGTGTCCTCGGCAATTCGCGTGAAGGTGCAAATTACATTTATTTGGCTTTTTGTCACCGCCGAACCCGCAGTGTGACATTCAATGCGTGACAAATTTGCCGCCAATCGCCACAAATGACCGACGTACATTGCACTGCTAGCCGCCGATTCTTCAGGGCTGTTGGAGCGTGGTGTCAATGACTGCTGTTTCGCTGGCCTTACAATGTCATATGCATCATCACTAAAACGTTTGAACGCTTCAATAAATCAATTTGCTTTGGATATTTAGTGCACTGTCGTGCTAAAAAGAAATGTACAAAGTTCTTGTAAATATGACAGTTTGTAAGTTAATAGTTGGCTCGTTCAAATAGATGAGAACTGAATTTGAATAATTCTATTATCGAAAAGAGATATACTGGAATAAAATAGGTCGCTTTTGACCAAGTTTGACTAACCAGTACGACCCGAACGACCCAAAAACCGTGCCTTTGTCGTTCCATGGTTTTTTTGGATTTGCATCCTAATTCTAATCTCTCATATACTCCACAGTATCCAAAGCTATCAAGATTGTATCCGAATGCTCGCAGCCCTACGTGATTGTGATACCATTCGGGTGACTCACGCAACAATGTTTTTGCAGTGACGATGATTTGGCATTATTTTTTACGTTATTTTTTGACGGCCGTGCAACGCCCGCCGCGACCTGCTCGACCTACTCTTTGTTGGGCCCGTCCTCTGACTTTCGGAGATCGTTGCTCAGTATCAACTCACAAGTATCGCCATAATCGGTTCCGTGTTATAGGTATATACGAGTATATAAACGACTGGGATCTTAATTTTGGTTCCATATAATAACGCATTAAAACGGCTAAGATTAAAATTACTTTTTTAACAAAAATGTACTTTTATATGGTACTTGTCAAGTATTTTTTATTATTAAAACTTTCTCTCACGACCTATCATGCTATAGAGTACTTAATACCTGGTGGCAACCTCACAATTTAATAACTAAGGTAATAGCTACTTGCACTATACCACCAAAGCATCGAACTTATTCTTTATATACATCGAATTATATTATAATTTTGCTCTGAGCAACTTATGTCCAACATAACTATTGTAACTTGTAATACATTTATAGAGATGACTGTTCGCGTCTATTAAAGGCTAAGAGCGATGATCATCAAGATATATATTTAATTTACATTTTAATTATCACACATTCGTAAAGGAATAAAATCGTGGAATTTTCCAAATAGTCACGTTATCGTAAATATGCAGTTAATAGCGCGGAATGGAACCTTCGAGATAAACTAATAGGGGAGCCACTTTGGAAATAATTAAGGTGGTAATTATGAGCCTCTATCAAAATACCAGGTCGGCGTATCCAACTGTTATCGAGAAGTCTTGAATAATATTACTTTTGACTCATCGCACTTTCAAGATAACTTTCCTTGAAGTTGTTTGAGTGGATGTCTCAGTTTTGAAATCCTTAGTATATTATAATAATAACCTTTAATTGTATGGATATGTTCGTTGATCGGTGTAAAATTCAAATTCAATTAGCCGCGGGATCACTTGACTCCTTGCATCCTATTTCCTTGTTCCTATGCCCCACTAGTTTTTAAGTTAGCTTTTAG
>DWGW01000700.1:0-13513 GCA_018247775.1 Udranomia orcinus
TTGAAAGGCTACCGAATTGTAAATATCTCTATAAATGGTATAATGGTAATGTAAATAAACCTAAAACAGTTCTGTTTCCTAGTTAGTAACTTGACAGTCGTTAACTTAGGCTTGGTATAAATATTTGTGGAGTTAAATACTTTTTCGAACCTAACACATGTTACCTGTTTGATCTGTGAAGTTAGAAGTGTGACCTTTTAGTAAAGTAATTTTTTTTATAGGTTTTGGCAAATGTTGTTTAAATTTGAATGAATAAATACTTATTGATGAAGTTGCTTTGTAGAAATATAAGCATTATCTACACCATCTTAAATAATTATGTGAAGATTTTTAATTCTCACGAATTTACATACAATTAATAACAGTATAAAATTTTGTCAGAGACGAAAAAACAAAAAAAAAATATGAATTAAAATGTTTTACCCACCTATTATGTACTTTTAATTCTTTTGTTCAATATCATGTTCATGTGCCAGTTACATAAAAATAATAAACAGTATTTAAACTACTTTATAATAGCAACAGATACAACCAACACTATTAAAAAAAACGAACTATGGCACCTGCACGCGTTCATAAATCAACATTTCCCGCGCAAGTTGCGTATGCGCGCGAACCGCGCGTGTTTTGGCGCGGGACTGGCAAGTGGCAGCACTGACAGCCGCAGCCGCACGCGGTCCGTTGCGGTGCGGGATGCGCTCGCGTCGTGGACCCGATGATGCGATACGCATGCGTGCGGACCGGTCTCACGTTCAAGGTCATTCAGACGCCACTTAGCGTAAAACGGGAGAAAGTATCGAGGTTCCGTATTGTTAGTACGGAATATATTTGAAATATTATTTAAAAGTCTATTAATAATGGATAAGTATTACATAAACCGAAAATTGGTATGTTTTTATTCGTGTTTTTATGGAGATCACAAAATTAATCTAAAATGTTGATATATCTGTAATAACTACGCGTACGTTAATATAGCAGATTTATATTACAGGTTTACATTTATATCGCCAGATAATGGAGAGATGAAATAAGCCATACAATATTCTTATACAATACAACAAAATCTGGAAAAAGTGTTAATGTAGGCCCACTACACCGGGGTAAATTATGTATAATTCTATATATATTTATTAGATCACATAAATTCTGTGCCGGTTTCAGTCGATTATATCTCTATGGAACCCTAAATCGGCCTTCATGCCTTCACGCGCTGTCAATCACTTCGTTAATATTGTCTTGTCAATGTATTGAGCAATATTCGCCGGGCACCTCATCCCATGACTGTTCTTACTCATCGTTGTGTTTTGGAAACAACGTCTTCTGAATTTATCATTAATGACGTTACTAAAATTCCGAACGCATCCAAAATGAAGAATTATTTATATTATATTTCAGCATATTTAGAAATAGAATAATGCGATAGTATTAGGAAATATTTATAATAATTTATCATATAATTTCTAGAAATTGCTAAATCCCTTATTTTTTTTTTAACTTTTAAGGGTTTCGGCACTGCAATAATGTATTAATTATCCAGATATTTACCAATAGTGGCTATCACTACCTACTGAGTCTGTATTTAATTAAGAACGATTGACGATAAGCCATTCGTACATAAAAAAACACTTAGTAATTAATAATGAATTTAATAATGAATGTTTTAGTATATAGTGTAATTTAAACTAAGTTTAAAAAAAAACTTTTCTAACAGTTAACAACAGTAGATTGAATAGAAACAAATAAAACAATTTTATAATCTGTGATTCGCGAAGTATTTATTCTTTCGAGCGTTTTGCTATTCTGTATTTTCAGGCACAGACATTGGTCACATTCGCAATACGAATTATATTTAACTTTTTAATTTGTAAAATTTTCTAATTTATTATATCTATCGGCCTGGCCGGATAGTTCATTCATAGACGAGTGTGAGCAGTGTACTCCGGCGGAACCACGCATACCAAAGTTCCATGTAAATAATATAGTGATTATTATTTGACATCCTCTTCTAACTCTATCCACTCATTAAGGTGTTATAGTCGAAATAATGCTCTAACGGTAAAGAAACGTAGTGAATTATGTATAATTGCCGAAGATATTCGAAATCAATAGTATAACAGTATACTCGCTAATAAGTTATCTTGTACGACAGATGTTTTTTAAAATTTAATAACGTATTAATTATTCGATTAGCCACAGAAGAGTTAAAAAATTATATTTCTATTATGGTATATGGTTCTGCAATTAAATACTACCGGCTGATTCTATCACATTATCTAATATAATAAGAGAATTTGATTATTTTAAGGAAATTTCTAGTCTCCTCTTTGTTTTCGTTGCATCTTGCATACAAATAAACACCTTCATCTACTTGTATTCGTGGCGATTTAACGTTTGGATGCTCGCGCGGGATATTTTGTGAAATTATTAAGTGAAAATTTGAGACGAGTTTCGTTGTAGTTGTTAGTTCTTTGGTTCTAAGTCCTGCGATTCCAAATGCTAATAGGTAAAGAAAATTAGTTGAAAATGCACTTTTGCTAATAAATATATAGAGGAAATAAAAAAAAAACGACCATATTTTTTTTTTTATTGAAAAAAAAGATTAATACAATTCTTTGATAATACTTTTTAGATTATTGTATTGATTTACGTGCCTCAAAGATACACTTCATTTGATATTATTGCTTTTATTTTAATAGATTATCCTAATGATACTTATCACTTACATTTTATTCGAAATAGTTTCTTACAAACATATATTACGTGCAGAATCACAGAATATTACCTAAATATACTATTATATTTAGGTTAGGAACAATCCATTTTCTACTATCTACGATCACAATATCTACGGGGTAAAATACTGGGGAAGCGGCTTAAAGTTTCACATGGAGATAATAGGTATAAGTTCTATTTACGTTCCACGTAAAATTTTTGTTCTAATATCTTAGAATATTTAGTATTATATAATTTTGTAAAGACAGGAAATGCCGTAGAACTCGTAATAGTGGGCAGGCTTGTCGTAAAGTAGTTATATTATTTAATCTGTATAATATACAGATTCAATAATATAACAATTATTTGCCCGCCACTTTGGCTTCAAGAGGATTATTCGTGATCCCACAGAACTTCTTCATATATTGTGTCGCTCATAATAATTTTATAGAGCAACGTAAATATAGCGTGGATCCAATAAAGCAGAATTTTACAGCCTTTCTCCCACTCGAGCCCATGCAACATAAAACGATATAGCCTATAGCTGTCAATTATTATTAATACATATACAATTCTGTGAATAATACACAAAGTATTTTTCAATATAATACTTTAAGCTTACTTTAAGCTTCTTTGGATTACAATTCAATACAATTAATTATACAACACCTATGTTTATTATACTAATACCACAAAACACCACGAGTACCTACAAATACTCCAAATAGAACATAATTGATTTCGTTACCAATTTCGCAGTACCAGATGTAAGAACCAGTACTATATAGTAAGGATTATTACAATTTATGGCTTGGCATATAAACACAGACAGATTACAATGCTCTAAACAATTTTATAAATATTATTACATAACAATAATTTTATACAATACAATTTGCAACGTTTATCTGTAAAATTTACGTTTCAGACAAATGACTGCGAGACTTCGAAATACGTTTTGAAATGTCTGCCAGATATTTGTAAATTTTGGGAAACTTTCACGAGTGGACATAAATATTATATTCATATTTCTCCACCTCTAAAAGTCCTGCCAGTAGACAATGTTATAACTCCAATAAAACATAAGCATGTATCGTGCACATAAACCATAGCTAGCCACACTATCTATGTATGTATAAATAAT
Source organism: Udranomia orcinus (assembly GCA_018247775.1). Classification (NCBI taxonomy): domain Eukaryota; kingdom Metazoa; phylum Arthropoda; class Insecta; order Lepidoptera; family Hesperiidae; genus Udranomia; species Udranomia orcinus. The sequence continues at coordinate 3,857 of DWGW01000700.1, forward strand.
AATAATAATAAATGCATGTACCAAGAGCAACAGCAGCAGAACAGCAATAAACAGATCAATAAAATGCAATGCCGCAAAACACTTGTAGCATGTAAAATTAAGTTTAAAATGCATAACGATTACATGTGTCCTAACTTATAGGTGAATTACATAATAAGCCTATCGTTTTTAAAATAGATATTCGTCCATACGTCCAATTCGCTCTCAGAGTGGTGCATTATTTTATATAATGAGGATATTGTTATAATATTAATGGCGAGTCTGTTATTTGGTAATACGAGCTTCTTGTAAATAATCACAAATTCACCAACATTTTATGATAAGTGTGCAAAATATACTGGTTATAACGACGTGGCTTATTTATAATACATTGGAGGCAGTTTGCGGTGAATATCCTCTAGGGTTTTTTTGTATTCGGGAAATCCCTATTAGATAAAGTTAATATCACGTTTTCCTAAGATATGGTAGCAATACGTGTTTTTATAATATGAGTATTATATACAATGATCTATTACTAAATGAACATTAAACTTAAGAACTTTACATCATAATAAAAAGAAACCAAACCAAACTTTGAAATATTGAATTGATGACAAATTCCAGATAGAACGCTATTAACGAAAATCTTTAAATTTGTTATATTATATGTTTTCTGACTTTTATATCAAGTCACCTTGTAAATAAACAGCGAAAACGATAAAGCTTCCAATTCGTCGTAGAATAGAAACGCATTAGTGATTATGTATTTCACTAGCACTGTGTTCGATATCTAATTTAAGACCAGCTGGATTGCGCTTATCGCCAAGAACATTCTCGAATGGTAATGTCAGAAATGTTGGTAATATTATAAAAAAATGCAGTGTGCGAACATAATTGATTTACGTTTAATGTGGGGACAACTATCGGCTTACCGAATTTAGCAAAGTAAATTTTCAATCTCTATTATTTTGTTGGTTTTTTAAGCATACATTTAATAATACTGTCGAACGAGAGATCGTTACAGATTTCTTTTCAGTCGAGATCATGAACTGCGCACGCTTTGTCGACGACTTGGTTGTTCTCGGTACTTCAACAAAACTTGGTAGTTGTGCGTTAATCATTTGATTTTTTAAAATCTCAAGTATTCTTTTTCTTACGTAACACTAACACAAATTGCATAGTTAAATCAAATGACGCAATCTAAATATCTCATACATATATCGATAAGAAATTTATCGCACCGTTACGTCGAATAAAGACGTATTTGTTACGTTATGTTAATAAATCGATTTTATTTACCATTAGTGTACATAATTTCTACAGAAGTTACTGCTATGGTGGATTTATCTTTGCTTATGGCTTTAATGAAAATTAACAAAGCAGTTTGTCTTTACTTATTAAGACGTTATTACAGAATTACTTCATAAAAACGTCCATTACTCGTGTTAACGTACAGATCGCAAATTATGTGCTTTCATTAATTCGATTTTTTAATGGAATTATGTAGAAAACTTGTCACGTCGACGTTAAAACTCAATGTGTGTCAATGAACCATTGATACATTATCATGCAAAACACAACAACAATTCATACTTTAAATAATTTGTAAAAGTAAGAAGTCTTGGTATAGTGACTTAAGTCATAAATGCCGATTGTAGATTGAATGAATGAGCGACAGATTTCTTTGTTGACACAATGTGCGACATAATTTTTTTAGCGAGAACGTCATCTTCAACTTCTGATAATTGTATTTCAGTCAGGATATGACTTTCGCTACGCTTTTCTGTTTACGTCAACGCGTCACTGGTGTTGACGCGAAGTTTCTATGAAACAATACTTTATGATTGATTTAATTCATTGAAGTTGGTGTGTCCGTCCGTTAAGCCTAAAGTTTGCGTGTTAAGGATATTTTAATTGATTACATCATATATAGTTATAAATACGTAAATGCATTAATAATTGCCGTTTAGATTCTATACTATTAAGTATGAATCTAATTAACGATAACAAGTTTTACTATCGTCCATTCCCTAAGTCTAAACCTAAACTGTTTTCCTTAAAACGTTCAGTTTTGTCTTTTACTTCACTACAAGGCAATCTGGTAATACCATAATTGTTATTTTATGAATATGCATATTTTTTAAAATAGAGAGCCTATAATAGAGAGTAAATGACCAAAATGCCAGGAAGCTAATTACTACGCCTTACGACAAGTACATATCGTGAGACTAACTTACCTATTCAAACTACATTGATCATGCATGAGTTCCTTAAAAACTACTGCGATTTGGTTACACTATATGGGTATAATACAATTAGTTATGGCATTTCGGTATTCCTAGAAATGTCTGAACCCGTACATAAAACTTTGGTTTAGTGACCGCCTCGAAACGTTCGTGACGTTGAAGCGGGAAAGGTGGCTGCTGTCCTCAATGGGTAGGGAGAGTGAGTTTGTCGAGCTGCAGAGCCGATGGTCGCCACCGCGCTGCCGCTTTCATCCGCAGACACGCCAGGCAGGTAGCGACGCCGTGCGCGAACATCATCACTACCGCGCAGAGGGCCACGAAACCGAATGCGGATGCTAGAAATTAGAGAATAATAATGTTAGATAGTTTTCATTGCATTAACTGCAGCCATTGCAGTTATTCTATTCGTGCATATGCTCGTTGTTATAAGTCAATAGTTATTTAGAATTTATTAGTTAATAGCTAAACAGAACTTATTAAAATTCGCAGAGAGAAGAGTAAAGCCTCTACGGAAACTTGTAATTTCTTTGATGGGGTCTCGAAGGAGTTGTATTTTCCTCTACGTATTATGAATGTTTAACAACTGAACCACAAGATGATTATTTTGGAACGGATTGATTTTCTTATAAATTTAAATTATAATCCTGATTCCACAACTCTGTGTTTATAACATAGTGTTTGTGTGTATATTCCAGCCAAATATCGAAGTATAGGTACCAAAGAATCTAAACCATTCGATTTGAACTTGATACTGCGATTTCCTTTTACGTTTACACGTGTAAAGGTTTACGTTTCAATATTTTCTGTTAGTGAGAATCATTGGATGTTATCGGGTAACATTTAGTATCAGGTGATGTCCAGAAACACTTGACGAAGCGATTCCTCGGAAATGCAGTAACATGAGTTGATGAGTCAAAATAAACTGCTGGATTCATAAGCAATCTCCTTATTGATGACTCCTTGCTCGTCGGCCACCATTTATTTTATGCTAGATAGCAACTTTATCAACTTAATTTTCTGGCTACTTATTGATATTTCTTCTAAATTCGATGACATTACTAGTACTTTATGAGTCAGTATTTACAGCAAGCGTAATCATATTATATAAAAACACCTAACATCACATTACTATTTATTACACATTTCTTGCTTGTGGATTATATTTTCATTCCAATTTCACCTGTGAACTTGTCTGGTTCGTAAACCGAGCTAATTTTGGGCCTATTAAACTTCCTCATGGTCAGAGGTCGCGAACCCTCGACCTCGTGACGATGCATAGTCACTCGTTAATACGTTATACCTCACTACAGATAGATATATAGATCCTCTTAGTCTTACGCATACCACCTAAAGTTTCTCTTAACCTAAAGCTGTTTTTTTCCGAAGCATAAAATTGCTTCACATTCATCTTAACAATCCACCATATCAAATACATAAAAGGACTTAATTGGGCTGTCATTATCATTGCCATAACCTGCTGCTTCTATTACACGGATGCTGCTTTACACAACTTGCTAAAGACATATATTTAAACTGAATACCTACGTGTCTGTTTGTGTCTACATCCGGCCCATCAAGTTATTATATCTCTTTGAAAAGAACAATGATCCTATTAAATCACAGATACTCATTGGGTTTATTCCTTTAAAGCAATTGATATGGAAGGTGATATAGATGATAGTGTATACGGCTGACATCTCATTAATAGCACTGAAAAAGCTGGGACGGGTTTTCATTTCTACTGCTCAAGGCATGAGTTATGAGTAATATTCACTAGGCTGATTCCAATTTAGCGTAAATAAATAACGTGTAAACGTACCCTAATAGTTCCACCGATGGCCTAGTAAGAAGTCCTAATGTAGTTGGGACGGGAATTCATACAGATATGATTAATACTGTGTGCAGTATTAAAAGCGTTGAAAGAACTGGAACGGGTTTTCCTTTCCCTTGCACAAGGTATGAACAGTTAAGTAATACTCACCAGGCTTATTCCAGTCCAGCGCTGGATAAATAGCAGATAAACCGACTCTGTCGGTTCCACCCACGGCCCAGTAGAAAGCGCTGAAGAAGCCGTAAGCCAGGCCCGCGCTCGCGCTGAAGAGCGCATGGGCGGCGCGCACCGGATGCGCGGTAACTGCTAACTCGCATAACATGATCGCTGAGTTGCCACCGTGGACCAGGATGTTAAGAGCGTTGATTTCGTGTATCTCTGAAAGTTATATAAAGTGAATTTTAAAGTTTGTTTGTTTGTTTTATTTAAGATGCAGAACTTATCAAATAATCTAACAAAATTATTGCGATTGGGTACTAAAGTTTAAATAGTTGGTATATTTTTACATATTTTTTAATGACTAACTTTTCAAGTTCATTTTTGTTTCAAACTGCTGTCCATGGTTCAAAGTAACTTAACATTATATTACTGGGCATCGGCCTTCTCCGTTCATTCGATTCTTAATGATAGAGTCCAATTAATCATCAATACCACTACGTCACAACAATCACTTTCAATTTATACACAATGCAGTATTACACTTGTGATTTAAAATGTAATAAACGTACTTCCAATATACAGATATACCTACCTCTCGTACTTATTCCCTTTATTATTTCAATCAAATTTAAAATTTCGAAATCAGTTTTTCATATTAAGTTTTTTTAGTATGTATGTTCTTTTGTGACCTGTGTTTTGTTATAATACCATGTGTCATACATTATCATTATACGAGTAGCCAAGGATGACCAGATCTTCCTATGTCGATACAGATAGAGAAAAAATCCAACTTACAAGTGTAACGACTATCTTATCTATCTTAAATTTGTAAATTGGTGTCCTTAAAACTCGAACTTATTTCTAATGGAGTACCTCAGAAAACTTCAATAGCAATTTAAATGCATACTTGGATCGTGTACAAGTGTCCAGTACACCAGGGTGATGACGAAGGCCAGGTCAGTAGCGACGGTATGAGAGAGCCAGTACGCACGGCAGAGGAGTGGCGTGCGCTGCCGTCGTGGCATTGGTATCTCTTCATCTTCGCATGCTGATGACGAAAAAAACTGTATTACTCTTTTTCTTTGGCATCCGCGAACCGGCATAAACGCTGAAACCGTCATAGATACACCTGGGAATAAACTGTTCTTTGTGCGACAGTATTATTGCAGTCACTGAATAAAAAATAGTGTCAAATTTGGTTTATAGATATTATAGTAAGCAAACGAATAGATAGCACCGATTTTGTTCATTTTGTTTAATAATAAAGCCTAAATCATATAAATGTTCGGAGTGTCGATTTGTAATACAAAATGTTAAATACATAACTATTGATTAGTTATATAATTAACATTTTGGTGCGTACATACGAGTACTCTAGATTCTTATAGAAAAGCAAATGATAAAGACAAGACTATATCGTTATTTTCAAATGAGACTTTGCTCCGTAAACATGTTAACGTATTCTCGGCTCGCTGTACCAAAACGTCAATTGGTTATTTATTACAAATATATTGGCTAGACTGGCAACGTCAATGGCAGGAATGAGGAACCAATAAGGATAATTGCACCAGCGGTAGCGTCCCACTCGGCTAGTTTAATTGACGCGAAATTGTATCAATCAGCAGTGCGTGACCCGAAGTCCCCTTGTCGATGTTTGAATGTGGAGTACGAGATACCATGGGCTCAATCTACCGCAGTTAGACTCACATTAAAAATCAGGTAACAGTTAAATTTACTATCAAAATTACTCGATCTATCGTTAGACACATTAAAAACCCGGTAACAGTTAAATTTACTATCAAAGTTAACGGTTACTTTTTTGAGATAAACACAATTGTTTATCTCATTTCAAACAGTGTTTCTATTTTGAACTATTTGAAGTATTTATACAAAACTGAATACTGAATTGTACGCCCCTGTATTATATGTATACATTTTCACCGCGTGTATAGTATTAAAGCATTATAATATTAGATCATAATGAACGTAACATTTTTATACAACTCTTGTATAAATATTTTATGTTTAAATTTTACGGTTACAATAATCAGGTCGAAATAATACATAATGGTAGTTATTTATTGTAATGCGAATTCGTTTTAAACCGCTGGAGCCTTAATGCAAATTATCTTGATGAACTTGTAGATATCATTATGATACTATCCCATTGATAGCATAAATACGTAACATTTTAAATCTCTATTGAGTGTACGTCGCATTGTGCACTATTTCCATAGCAGACCGTCATATCCGCAAACGTCAGTCGAAGTAGGTACCGATCTCTGAGGGGAATTTGATATATTTATCTGTGTGGGTTTGCAAGGTGTATTATGGTCCTAGTTGCACTGATATAAACTAGTTGCAATTCAGTTTCATAGCGTTCTCATTTTATTGAAAATATTTACTCTTTTTCTATTTTTACTATTACACAATTCTTTTGTTAACTTCTAACTTATCCACGATTGACTGGCAAAGGATGCTCTAAGCAAAGTTTTTTCCATTGTTCCAATAACGTATGGTATACAGTATAACACAAATAAATCATAAGAATGAGACCATAGTATGTATTGGTTGCAAAAATCCCATCAATCGTATTTAATTCGGACAATCTATACAAGGCCGAATTTCGTTTGTTGGAATGATCAAGTGCCCAGCTCACAAGTATAAATGCAATGGAATGAACAACTATCACAATGTTTATGGTGACACGCGACCAAATAATTTAAATTGATTGTTTCGAGGGATCGCCACTCGGAAACAACTAAATCTTAACAGACAAAATCACGCGAGGCTCTTGACATTGTTAAAAATAGCGTTGTCATCATTTTAATTACTTTAAAAAGTACGGGGAACCATGCTAGCGTCTTCGTCGGATTTAATGGTCAGATTACTATGATACTTGTTTCAGACATGTGCATCAGTACAAACACATCAATAGATAATTCGTTTATACGTAAATAGGATTATTTATTGACCTTCAAAGTCTATAGAGACTTTCCGTAATAATTTAGTAGCTGACATTTTCATTGCGTTTAGATAGACATAGGTACAAATAATTTTAATTCCAGGCACAGTTTTCAGAGATGATAAAAATTCCAACGAAAACATTTTTGGCTATAATATCTAGGCATAAAATGTTAGTGTTTTTGTAGTTTTATAATTTTACGGTTTAAATTACTTGAAAAGTGAATAAAAGATATAAAGGGTAGGATAATTATAATTACGTTTTAATACTTACGTATATTAAAGGATTTATGGTTCCTATAGCGGAGTACAACGGCAAGCGCAAGCCCGGACTGAATGGTGATCAGCAGATAGCCCCAGTTTGTGAAATAAATGAACCACTTCAAGTAGTTAAGCTGCACCGGTGGTCCGGTATAGAGGCGTGGCAGTCGCTGGCACGCGAAGCTGGCGATGGCTATCGACATCACACCAAGAAACAAGAGCCACCTACAAACAAAATATAGTTATCGCATATGTAAGCGGAAAACGACAGAAAAATCTTTGCAATAATTGAAGATATTCCGTTTCCAGAGGCGAAAAGCGGTCGCACCAATTTCTGCCTTATAATAGCAGGGTTCTACTATGTTCTGATTTAAAGGAAATAATCACAAGTGGAACGAGGCATTTCAATTTAGTCCTCAGCATTAGTCGTAGATTTCAGATAGAACTTTAATCGTATCTGTGGTTGAAATATGTACCTAGTCCAGTGACTATTTACTGTTAGGTGACCTGCATACTTATTCTCTTTTGTGCTGAAATGCTTTTAAAACTGTAGCCTTCACAGGTAGGTAGGCAGGTAGTACAGTAATAAAGCCGTAAAGTCTGATATTAAAGCGTATTATTCTCTACAATGTTACGTTATCGGACCTACCAATAAAACTAACGATCGATAAGCATAGTCTGTAGGTGTAGCGTGTGGGCAGTTAATCCATGTCGCTTTACATTTACACAGGTATAACGGCAAACTGTCATGTTTTTTTCACATAGTCGGATCACAAGGAATCTGAACGCTAGGTTCAGATTCCTTGTTTAGTTATAAACATTGTCTACTAAATACATAGCCTTAAATAATCCTAATCTTGTTAAATGAAATACAAATGCTCGCTTATACATTCAGGTTTACGGTCCTTATTTGCCTATAAACCGTATATTTGACTAGAAGGAAGAACAATATTTATTTATATTTTGATAGTCAAGAACTAAGAGCGAAATTTAGAGACAAAGGGGGGTTTAGACTAATACTATTTTTTGGCAATACTTGCAGATAATAATCAAGACCAAACTTCAAACTTCGCATAGGACAGTACCAACCTGTATATAAGGTAGCCTGTAGACGGGCGATGGTTAGATTGCCACTGGCTGCAAGCGAACTGATGAGGAGGGGAATGTTCCAGGTTGAGAGCCCGTCGGCTGGCTTGCCAGACTAGCCCCAGCATGGCGGGCTTACAGGTTTTCTTCATGTCTGCAAACAAATAATCGTATCGAACATCTTGGTATCAATCTTAGTAACCGTATCGATCTCAATATCGACCAGAAGGTTTAATAGTCAAGGAAATGTAAAAAAATTATATGCTTCACGTAAATCTTTATACTTATTTCAACTTATTGGACTAGCAAGAGATTATGCAGTTCACCAGTTGGTAAGATGTCACTGACGCCCATAGATATATATGCATCATGCATATATTAACTCATCAACTACCCTGGGGTCTGAGTTGTATCGCCTCGGTTGTTTCTCCCTAACCACACCTTTCAAACTAGGACACGGCAGCAAGAATACTACTTATAAGGTAAACAAGGTGTGGTGGTGATGACTTCGGAAAAAAAAACAAGTTCTGGATTTATCTGAGTATTTTCGAAAGGAATAAATGCTATTAAAATGATGTAGCTTGTACTTGCTATCTGGTTGTCAGGACCGCTGGTCCTTTCTACAAATAGAAGTAGTGTAGTATAACATCGGTTACACACACGTTACAGTTGAGATTCGTTTGTCATATGATATTCTTCAAGTATGTCTGGACATTGCTATTGCTACTAAGCCGTATAAATAGATGAGGTCGCAGACGAATCGTGAAAAAATCTGCTTTTTCTAAAGAGTCCTTTTTATAATTTCGGGGTAGCAAACGAGCACGCAGTTGATGGTAAGTTGTCACTGCCGCCCATGGACATCTGTAATCAACCCAATACAGGATCGGGAGTCCCTTTCAGGTCGACCACGAGTGCGTTGTTACCCCTGAGAACTGAGATGGAACTTCGGTTAGCCCTTTTCTTGGTAATGTATCTATGGAAATACATCATAATAAAAATACAAATATATTTATTAATGCTCTTGGCAATGTATCCTATAAGATACATGTGATTTTTTAACCACCCTTGTGAGACTTTTTTAACCGACTTCAAAAAAGGAGGAGGTTATCAATTCAACACGTATGTTTTTTT
>DWGW01000701.1:0-13503 GCA_018247775.1 Udranomia orcinus
AACAAGAACTTTTAGTACTAACCTATGTTGTGAGAATATGATCTTTAAAAATATTTTTTAGATATGAAATAAGGGCTTTAAATGTAGTTCCTTTAATTTTCACAGAAACGCAATTACGTCTTTATTTAAAAAATATATCAAGAACCTGAACCTAAAATATAAATATTATTATATACATATTATTTTTTTCAGCATTATTAACATAGTTATTATACTTGTGGTTGTATGTTAAATACTAACGAAAGTAACTAACAAACGAAACGCAGCGAGAACGTAATCACTTGCCGATTCGTTTTAAGGCGCATTGAATGCAGTTTGCAGATAATGAAAGAGTAAAATAGAAAACGGGAACGGTTGAGCGTGCGCTACTGAAAAAATGCACTTAGTTCCGGCACGTGCGAAGTAGTTAAGGTTTTTCCACCGACTCGGGGAGGGAAATTAAAATAGAGCTCTTAAACTTGGCGAACAGGTTTCAGTGCTGTGCCGAGTGCTGGAGGCTCGTAAATGTGGAAGACTTATTAGCTGACAGTTTTATTTCGTTTCATTTGATTGTCAATATGCGTTGTCGTTTGTACAATATTGTTGTTGAGATTAAACAAGTTAATTTGCATTAAAATTAATAATCCTATAGATATTGGATGTTTTAAAACAATATTATTTAGGAAATAAAAATTATGGATGATAATACAAATCTGTATATTTATATACGAAAAATAGTTGGTAATTACTCGTATTATACAGGATTTTGGTTGGTTGGTTTTTCTTATGAATGCCATGGCTTACGTGTATATGTAATGTATTAATCCGACAGTTTGTATTATTAATTTAAAAAAATGCAAATATTTTCCGTTTCAAACCATACCATACTACTAAGTTTCGACAAATGAATTATAGCGGATTGAACTCAGCTGTAATATTTCTTTGATCAAACTACCTACATATAGATATTAACATAGTTAATATTAGGTTTTTTATACAAAATACTTTTACAAGTTGGCTAGGATATGAATTGGTCATATGTGGATCAGAAATGCGCGCGCTTTTTTTCATTCATTCAAGTATTACAGAAACGGAAAAGAAGTTTTAGTTTCTCTTAACGCACTGTAAAACAAATATAAGATTGTTTAAGTTTCGAAAATAGCACGGTTTCATCCGATATTTGCCAGAAGCTCAAAACAAGTCGTGCAAATTCACGTAGCACTCTTTCTTCGGGGAGCAAATATTATGTTACTTTTCTCTTGGGTTCGTGTGTACTGCTGAGAATATGAGAATTTTATTTAATATAAGAAATTGCGGAACTTGGCTTTCATGATGGAATATGAGCCTTTCAATACTTCTTCACCCCAAAATAATAAAATACTTGCTTATTGTTTTGTTTTGTAGATTTATTGGTTTTGTAGGATGGGTATTACTTTGTCTATTCGATAGATTTTATCGATTTTGATCTTACCTTTCCTTTATGATATGTTTAATTTTGTTTATTAAAATTAAATAGCATTGTTCGCGAGATATACCCCTGAAATGATAGTATAATGCAATAATTGGCTACTTTCTCAGTCTTCTCAGAGGAATATATTAAACATTTTCTTTTGTACATTTTCTCAGACATTTTAGCTTGCAATTTGTTTAAGAAGACAAAAGATTCGTTATTAAAGATTATTTCGCTCAAGTTGATGAAAATGAAACTCTTTATTCGATGAATAGACAGAAAATAAATGAGCAATAATGTTACTTATTAACTTCGGACAAGTAAGAAATGTGTCAAAATATTCTTTTTCTTAATGTTTTTTTTTAGTTTTTTTGTTGACAATTTTACTTTAAATAGAAAACGTATTTTAGATATACATATCTATCTATCTATATATATATATATTAGATATACATATATATCTCTAAAATATTAATATTTAAGAGTTTAAATCTAATCAGTTGTAACTAATAAAATAAGTTCTCTGTAAGAAGGAAACTCTTTCTAATTGAGGTAGTAAATCTACCCAGATCTGTGCTTTGCTTTCGGAGCTGTCGGCAATAATAACGTAAAATCTGGCTCTACCCAGAATGTTTAAATCCACTTCAACCGCTTAAAATTTATCACAATCGTTAGCAAGCGTTGAAACCTAAAATGTCTATAAATAAACTTAATTTAGATCACAGCGTCATAACAAAATTTGTTCTTGACTTATTTATCAGTACCATTTAAATGAGAACGCTATGCAAAGTCGGTTCGGAGTTATAAGGGCCGGTCCTGAGCCCACGCTCCTTTTGAGGTATCTAACGTAAGGCGACGAGCGGGCAGGGCAACAGGGTTAACGCCCAATTAATTTAAATGGTCTCTCAGGTTTTGTTCGCTATTGCACGGAACGCAAGGCTGACCTGAAATACCCTTTACCTGTTTGTGGCGACAAATGGCGTGGAGTTTTGTTGCAAACAATAAGGTATTGGTTGCCTTTACCGTTTGCGTTCGGTTAGGAAATATTGGAAGATGAGAAATAGTGAATACGTTTATTGTAAGAATTATCATGAATGCAATAAGTTAAGTACGTAAATTTATTATGCAGTTTCAACTACAGGATTTCACCTGTTCCTTTTTTAATTCACATGCCGATTAGGAGAAGCTGGAAACGTGTTGTACCTTTTCATCTAATATAAAGGCACTTAGTAACAAAAGAGAATATGGCTTGTATTTTTAATTTGGATAGATTAAAGTCCAGTAGTTGGTATATCCTTTAGCTTGAGACGAGCTTCGAGTTAAATAATCAATCTGATAAGAAGAGGAGACGTTATATTTTACGCAGTAGGTTGTGGTTTGAAAATTGCGGTCAGGCGGCAAGAGGCCCAGTTATTATAAAACCGCATTCAGCTTAAGGTACATATTATTTTTTCTATCCATTAACATAAAAATACGCTCATTAACTGTTCTCCACCATTTTATGTCAATTGTGTAACCAACGCTACATTAAAAATTAGGCTTAATAAATAATAAAAAAAGTTTATAAGATATACTAAATCCGTAGGTTTTAAACAACCAATGAAGCTGACCCATATTTATCGCGTATATTCAAGTTGCTAACTACAGGTCTGGGTAGATTTACTACCTTCAATTAGAAAGGGTTTCCTTCTTACAGAAAACTGATTTTATTCGTTACAACTCATTACTTGTTGCCAGACAAGCCAGCCAATTTAAGAGATGTAAACTCTTAAATATTAATAGTTTCCTACACGCCTATCTTCTATAACTTGAGCCAATCACCCGGCAAGTTTCGCACTTATTAGCGGGTTGCGTAGTATTGGCTGCGTGGGCGCAGGCGCCGATGCTACGCGGCGCCCTTTGGCGTGCGACTGTCGTAAATAATTTATTGATAAAAAGACAGTACTGGAAATGAGCTAAATTAGCTGTTAAATATGAAATAATTTTGGCATGAATATTACTCTTAAATATCACTATATATCGCTGTTGTGCGTGTAAAACCGCGGAAGACCGGTTTGTAAGAATCGCGTAACAGCAAATGGTAAGTAAGTTACTTTACATAGAATCTATCTATATTACAGGTGAATTTACGAAACTTCTTTATAAAGTGAGGCACCAAAAATTAAGTACAAGGACTAGTTGGTCAAATATAATGAAATGACAAGTTGATGTTAATTTTAAAGTCTTTATTTCTTTTTGTAAAATCATGAAAAGGCAAATACGATTTATACAAGTTCCTCTTCCGCGCACGCGCGACGACTATATGCACTATTTTATGTAAGAAAGCAAAAGTAGCTAATGAGCTGATGGCTCAGATATCAACGTTAGAAAGCTTATCACCCGTTGGTACATAAATCATCATTAATTGGTAGCTACTGTCATCAATGGACACGTGTACTGTAGTCATTCACCATCATCGGTTACATGTAACGCTTATCTGAAATCTACGATCGTGAAGAAGCCATGCGGCAATAGTGTGGTAATTCAGGCCGGTATTCAAACATTTTATAAGAGTTTGTGAGTTGAGGCGTTTTGATACTATTTGAAGAAGAACTACCCTACTGTATAGCATATCATTATTAATATAACTATAACATTAGATGTGCTACACATCTTCTATCGACCACAAAAAGAAACAATATTTCAAATGCTTCTTCTTAATTCTTCTATCTTTCTTAAGTTGTATTATTACTTATAATTAATTGCTATTGAGAAAAATAGAATACTATTTCCATAAATGATATCCAAATGATCAAAATATGTTCGCAGATATGCCAAAAATATAAAAACCTATAGTCGTAAGTAATTTGTCAGCTTGTAAACTATTCCAAGTCTAAATTTAACTTCTTGTGGCTTATACCACGTGAGCAGCAAGTTTCGCAGCTTTTAGCAGGTTGCGCAGCATCGGGCGAAACGTGGGCGAAGCGCCACGTGGCGCTTTGGTTCCAGTAGTACAAGTTATTTAGGGAGAGTAAAAACAAAAAAGGAAAAACGAATTATCGAACTACTTCCTAATATGATAAAAATCAATAGTTGTAATTAAATTTTAAATTAAAAATCTTGGTTAGTAAACGATTCTAAATTTAAACTTGTGACTTACAGCACAATGATCAGCAGTAACAGCACCATTGCTAATATTAATAAAACATATTTTAAAAATGCATGTTGCATATACTCAATAAAGACAAGGGAAAAAATTAATTATATCACTATATTTCGTAATATGATAAAAACCCGATAGTTGAAATTAAACTATTGTGGTTAGTAAACTATTCTAAATTTAAACTTGAGACGTTAAACACATGACCAGTAAGTAGCAGCACCATCAAACCTAACCATCATATGCTGATATGATTTAAAAAAATTAAAAATAATATTGCATTTAGCATGTTATTTGACGGTCGCCAACACGTAAGATTTTCCCGTACCAAATGTCGATATGGAAGTTTGTAATTCAAAAACTGATAATCGTTAATCATAAGTTAAATTCAAATTCAAATGAAAATCGGTTATTTGTATAAGCACAGGTACAAAGATGACACATTACAATCAGATTTATACAACCCATTATGCTTTGCCAGAGTTGGCGTACAAATATCAGTAAGTTTAGTAAATATCAGTAAATGTAGTAGTAGTAAACTATTGGAGTTTAAATCCTTGTGGCTTATACCACTCAGAGTTTCGCAGCTATTAGCAGGTTGCGCAGTATCGGGCGCGTGGGCGAAGCGCTGACGCCACGCGGCGTCTTTGGTACGGGCCCGCCCATGTTATTGAAGAGCACTTATCGCTAGAATTAAGACGAGAGACCATAATTTCATAAGTTTTGTTATGATTTTTCGGTTATTGTGGCACTACAACCCTAATGTTAGTTAAAAAAAATACTGTAACAGCTATAATTCTTGGGAGGCATTTGCATTAAAATAGATAGAAACGTGAATAGGCAAGCGTGATCTGCTTTAGGCTGCATCTTAGCTTTCCATCAGGCAAGATTACGGTCAAACGCTTGGCTATTTGTAACAATAAAAAATGTAAGAGAAGCGTTTATCAATGTATGCATGTATCATATAAAAATAATCATACATTTCACTCCAAATGGAATAACTCTTACAAAGCATTCAGTCCACCACCGCGTTTGGTTCATTATTGCTACGAAAATAGCGCTTTGATTTGTATAGAAACGTCGCAGAAATATTTTACTTTCAACGGCGATTCCACATGCACTCCATCATGGTTTAAACATCAAGAGAAACCCGGGTAGACTGCAGCGCTCGCAATATCCTTAATAAATGCCAAAAGCGAAGACTGAATTCCTTTTATCTAAGAACGCGACAGGACTGAAATCCTCGTTTCCTTCCATATGAAGCGAGGCGTATATCCAGCCACCTCGGCTTCTCTAATAGGTGGCGCTGACTGCCATTAATCACTTGATGGCAGACGGGTTAAGCGGAGGAAATGCCCGTAAATAGCTGAATGCAAAACACAGCAGTTGTCCGCTCATCAATCAATGGGTACGCTATCCTTCTTTTTTTCTGCAGCACGCTATAAAACTCTTAAGGTGTTCGAAATAAG
This sequence comes from Udranomia orcinus, assembly GCA_018247775.1. Classification (NCBI taxonomy): domain Eukaryota; kingdom Metazoa; phylum Arthropoda; class Insecta; order Lepidoptera; family Hesperiidae; genus Udranomia; species Udranomia orcinus. The sequence continues at coordinate 6,038 of DWGW01000701.1, forward strand.
GCTCATTATTCCTTGCGTTGAATACTTTAGACTTCTGCAAAACGTGCATTTGATGTGCGTTTCGAACGCAGCGTTTTTTGCAGCGGGCGATCGCGGCTTCGATTGTCACTTGCGCTTTTTACAAAACTTGAAGTGCGAGGAATTTATTGAGAATGCCAATTGCGTGCGAATGAGCGTTGTCATTAAAAAACCTTATGTATTTTGCATCGTTTGTATTTTTTTGTCCCGGCGCGGACAATTCTTATATTATGTTTAATTGTAAACGATGTAAGCTATATTTTATTGTTATTCGTAGCGAACATTGTCGATAAAATTGGTAAAATATGATTGTTGAGTTTAATCAAAAATATATAGTAGTTATTATATGCTATATATCTTCCCTATATATATGTATAATATAATATCGGTAGTCAATGTAGGTAAATTGAGTTTTAAATGTAAATTATGTATGTTACTGTTAATGAGTAGTTATTTATCTTAATTCAGAAGCGCAAGTTAATTTTTTTTACTTTCCATTTGGTTAATTTGTTTTTCTTAACTAACTTTACGCATTCCGAATAACGTCACCATCACTTCAAGTACAACCCATCAAGTTTCCACAACATTGATTATTCAACTTCGTGTATAAGATGTTACCCTGAAAAAAGTCTTCAGGAAAAATATCCCGCAAAGAACCCATTTATCTTTCCTAGTGTCATGCAAAAAATATACGTATTTCTGCCTTGTAACAGAAATGTTCGGGTTGCTGTATTCTGGCTAGAAGTGAAGACACTTAACGAAGCGTTCCAATTTAGTTCTCAAGGATAGTAGGACACCTGATGTCGACCTCAGACAGAATTTCAATCTCGTCCGAGATCGATTACAGGTGTCCATAATCTGTGAATAGAAATTGATGGTTAGGTTAGGTTAGAACTTGATAACTAATACACATTAACAGTTATAGGGTGACAAGGATCGAGAACAGATTATATTTCCAGAACCCATTATATTTTATTTCTATAAATAGTTTGCAATTGGTTTTCGCCTCACCCTGCCATCAAATTATCCACGCTAGAATACTTTGTGGTAATATTATGTTTCTTTTCGTTTTTGGTTGCGCAAATACTTCAATGTTGTTACCAGTAAACTTCTTTTCATCCTTTCTTTCCCGATAAACCTACAAAATCTTCAAAAAGCGAAATTCCTACAAAGGTTCCGCGAAGCGCCCATTTATCTTTCCCGGTATCGTAAAGATAGTATCAGTGTCGTACGCGTCGGACACCGAGATCAGTGTCGCGATCTGTGAAGTGTCGCGACCACCACGCGTTTCTCTGAACTTCCCTACTGGGAACTTGTTCTGTCGTCGTGTGCTAGGTTTTATTTTAGCACTATGATTGATGAAGCTAAAATGGTGGAAACTATATAGAAATGCGCGCAATTATATAACGGAACACAATCGTTTTGTATACGTATATTAGCTAACCCGGCGAACTTCGTATCATAACATTACTATTACAATATGTTTTCACTTACCTTTTATGCAAAAAAAGACAAAAAAACAATGATGTAACAGACACACGGCGTATTTTCGTTTCTATGTTGCCCATTCGTAGATGTGTAATTAAAACGAAACCATTTCCTTATTAAACATTGTTACGATTCAGAATCATTCCCCTCCGTCTTCCCTTGTTGTTGGTTATCCCTAAAAGATTGTCATATATCATTACGGTCTTTTTGTAGACCTTTTTAAGGTGTACATAACTGTAGTACATTAATTTTATCTATCTCGCATGCTTCAGCCAGTATTATGCAATGTAAGCGCAATATTTGCAAGTTACCTATATACTATAAACCTTCCTCTTGATTCACTCTGTCAACTAAACAAAACCGCATCAAATTCGGTTGAGTAGTTTTAAAAATCTAAGCATATATAGGGACAGACAGCGGGAAGTAACTATTTTATACTATGTAAAGATATTCATCCAATATTTTAACTTTCTCAGTACCGTACAGATAGCATCAATGTCGGACATACCGAGATCAGTGTCGCGATCTGTGAAGTGTCGGGACCACCACGCGGTGTTCTCTGAACTTCCTTACTACAGACATTCTGTGATAGTGAACTAGGTTTCATTTTACCACTGTGATTGATGCAGTGTACGTAACTATATAGGTATGCATGTATCGTAACGTAAGATTTAACTTTAAGCTAGTAGCCGCCTTTATTGTTCTCCTACTGCCTTAAGGTTGACTGGCAGAGAATGCTTAAAGCATTATGTCCGCCTTTTGTCCATTATCTGTATACATGGTTCAATAAAGTTTAAATAAATAAAAAATAAAAATAAATAAACATATCCATTCGTGTATTCGGTTTGTTACACGCTCTATTTGTATACATTATAGGTCAAGTGTTAATGTGTCATTATGCACAATACTCACAGTAGATAATGAAAATACGATAGTGAACTGTTTTATGAGCAAAGGGGCAACACGCAGGGAATGACCACTGTACTCTATATTACACATATCTGATTACCCACCGCGTGATTGGAATATACATATTACAATTCAGCAATGAATTCAAACTTCAAATAGTACAATGCTTACAAATATATACGAGAATATATATTGTACGTATTACTCATATTATTAGTTATGTATATACTATCCACATGTTACTTTTTTAAAGAATAGTCTTATTTCGAAAGAACTGCAATCTCACAGTATCTACGTCTACGGCAGTCTATACTTTATCTATTGAAATCAAAATTTTAAATTAATGTAAAAAAATCATAAGAAGAAAATTAAAAACGTATATTGACAATCAGACTGAACAGAAAAGCAATAAATAATGAAATTTTGAATGATTCAATTAAAGGTTCCTTAAATTATAACCACGATTGAAGTTGATTATAATTAATCAACATTTATTCGGATCAGCTTGGAAAAGAACAACAATAATTTTAATGAAAATGAATATAGGTATAATGTTTAATACATGATTGTAGTCTCCATAAGCGAGATTTATGTTGCAAGAATGATATTGGATATACTCGTACTTGTTACGTTTCAACTGTAACGATTATGGTAAATGATTATCATAACAGAGTCTACATATTAATAATTTACAAAACTATCTCCTGTACGCAACGATTACACCCGTTTTATTATAACTTATAACAATTATACTAGTAGTATTGAATAAAAACATTTACAATAGCGACTGTTCTACTATACTATTCTTCGTGTAAATATCGCTTCGATAAACCTAACAAAACAAGTATTGTCTTGGTCGTTATTGTAGATACAGATTACACAGGGCGTTATGGTTATACCTGCCAGAATTCTACTTTCAATTCCTAATTATACCAATATTTGGATGAAAGATTTAGTCATACTATATGATTAAATTTGCATACGTGTCAAGACACAAAAATAAATTTATTATTTTTGTTCTATATTTTAAATTTATTTCTGATTATTAGGTAACCAACATCGCCGTTATTTTTAATTAAATAATTGTTACGTTTGAGAATAACATTGTTGTAATCCTGATGTGTTATTGAAGTATATTTTAATTAAGGGATCTCAGTTTTTATTAATATTATTGAAAGAAATCTCTTTCAATAATATTAATTAATAGAGGATTGTTGTCCACAATTTCAAACTGTATTTGAACGTTGCGATGTTTTAGCCCAATATTTATTAACATAAGGATAGTTCTCTGGCGAAGTATTGGGTTGGTCTAATTAAAGAATGCTTCACCAACTTTAAGGTATGCTATTATTTTTCCCATATTCATGTATAATCTAGGAACTGCTCAAATTGCATTGGGCACAAACTTCTTACAATCGAACTTCCACCAATTAGTATTCAATTTCTCTTCCTTATAACAAGGTGTAGGATAGATGAGTCATGCCCTTTACACAGACGGTTTAAAGTCCAATTCGGTCTGCCTGCATATAAGTGCATGTAAAGGTTCCGATTGCAGAAGCCTACAAATGCGCTGATTGCAATCATAATGCGATAGTGTCAAGTCGGCGTGTCAAATTGAAGGTCGTGAACGCATTCCGGAAGATCTAGTACGAGGTATCTGGTAATTTATCTCAGTGCTCAATTCGAATCGTTGTTGTTTGAAGCTTATGATTTTGCCCTTTGTAACTTTATTTTATATTTTTGTTAGTACAATGTACTAAACCTGTGTTTAGCACTGAGCTTTGTTCAAATTTATCTATTCTATTTAGACACTGGTTTATTATTTTTAGAGACATATTGTAAGTAATACAGAATCCTATTGGATTTTACCAACAGGATTCTGCATCATGCGATAAAGCTAGTTGAATTGTAAAGCTGATCGTAGGACTACATTTTATATAAGTATGCTGCAATTTAGAATATGATGCAGCTTTTAACTTCAAGCCGCATGTTCGCATAAAAACAGGCAAGTGATATTGATTGAATTTGACAATTGATTGTGACATAGATTGAAATGATATTTCATACACAAAGAGACTATCACCAAATATTAGTACACATACTCGTGCGTACAAAATTATCAATTACAATATTATCTATGTTTTTATTATCGTCAACAAGACATCTAGACTCTATCAATATATTTAAGCTTACAACTTATTAGATTAAATTTGAAATTCAGAATTCTCTCATTTAATTCATAAAAGATGCTCGTTTAACATATACAAATTGCTCTCTTGGCTTCTTCTCGAACATAATAACAAATTCATTATTTTACTTTAGAGATAAGCATTATATTACCGAATATGGAACTCCACATAAAAAGATTGTACAATCCGTTTCTGAACAGTTTAAAAATTACAACACCTCAGCAACAGTTTTAACTCGTACCTACCTCTGAATGATAGGGAGGGAGACAACCATATTGTACAAATAACAACGCCATTTAACCTTGAAGAACTTGTTATGCTAAAACATAACAAGAATCACTAGAAAATAATATCACGAACTACAAATAAAATTTAATTCCAGTATACTATCGGCCATGCTGGTCGCTGGAAATGAAAATGATTAAAAATCAATCATAGATGATAGACCTATTCGGGTTCAAACAGTCAATGTTTAAGAAACATATTTGTGTTGCATTATCTTTTTAAGGGAAAACGTAGAAAAAATATTAATATCTATTATCGAGCCAAATGATATGTAGTCCATCTGATATTGTTACCCATCATTGCGGGCCATAGATATTTGTTATCAACCCATAGTTGGATTGAAGTTCAACCTGGGCCTAAAACAGTTTTACTGTTCCTGGGAATCAAATAGGAAGGTTTTGTAAAGTCTTTACCATCTAATTCAAACAAGAACACAGCCTAAACACTACTGAAATAACACAGATGAGAGATGCCCCTGGAGTCGAAAGGTTTAAACGTTTAAGTTGCCACTATATTCTAGTCTTGCGGTACGACAAACTTCTCCGAGCTTTTTATTATACGATCGGTGTTACGCAGCTGTGATTTATCTCAGTGATCGACCTCACCTATCCTTTTGAGATTGAATATAATTATCGAGTCAACGCGCTACATTAACATCTTGTGGATTGACTGCTTTTGATACTTATATACCATTTGATACATAATACGTAATGTTTTAAATCAATCTTTGGCAAATGTTGGATCTCTTAGGGTTTATACTTGTCTGTAGATCTAAAACCAATCTAGCATTTACATACATTGACTATATTAGTCAATAGTGCGCGGGTCGCCTTCGATGTAGCGATATATTTTTTTCTTCTTTTCTAAAACGCTTTTTTGACTTTTAATGTTTGCTTGGGTTCCTTTTTGTGTTACTTTCAGTAATCATTAAACATATCTGCGTGCGGCCGTTTGTCTTAATATGCAGTCATTAGAAACACATCTGGGATATATTTTTGAGAATCCCAATATAGTAAGCTCTACCTTATTTGGATTCGATATTAGTGTATTGATTTTGAATTCGTGAACGGGTTGCTATTTTGATACATGTTTAACATAAGAAAATACGTCTATATTGTGTAACAAGCTACTTTCCCTAATGGCACTCGCCTTACGAACTTATATGACTACTAAGTTCGCTGGGTCTATCGGTACAAAAATAGTTATTTTGAAATGTTAACCCTCCTTAAAGAATACTGCCAAAATATTTAAACTAGCCGCTACGGTGACAGGAATTTCTCAGTCTCAATTTATGCAAGATCCTCTACCAAAATTGATGGCTACGAAGAAACCAACTTCAGATATTAGAATGTATTAAATTTATACACGAAATTCCAGAAAATATGAAACATTGAATTTCTCGTACACCGTCAGAGAAAGATGTAATGCAGCATTTTATTTCGTGGGTGTAGAAATCTTGCATGGATTATTTTCCGGGAATGAAGATTGGTAAGATTGGGATCTGCTTTGTGACATGATCCCAGAAATTATACCCTTTTGGTGATAATCTGGTCTTCCAGGCCTTGAGAGATCTACCAGTTATTAAGCTTAAGTTTGAAATTGTATCGTATGGTCGCGCAATCAAAAAAATTAAGTACTGTGGTAATAGCATCCAGTCTAAATTATCTTTATTTTGATTTTCTTTTCATTTCATAGAAACCCCTGTAACGAAATTAGTAATTTGAATCCCAAAATTCCAATATTTTAAATCTAGGATACGGACCCTAAACGTACTCAGCCAATTGCCAGCAGCCAGCCAGCAACTCTTTCAGTAGTTTTTGCTTAAAGAAGTAAGCAATACTTGCGCTTATTACATTATTTTTCATACAAGTCATTCATTGACTTATTTTTGCTTTCTAATTATGTAACGGGTAAACGAAATCGTACTGTTCTGCCAGCCTTAACAGTTTTAATTGTGAAACGCAGCATGAGACTTAATGATTTATTTAAATTATGTGGTTATATCGAACGGTGGCTTGTATCTAGAGGACCGGTTCACACACATCCAAAGCTTGTCACACTCGCCACAGAGTAACACTGTTGCTACACTATCGAGGTTCAACCGTATCAGCAGTTCGTAGATGTATTGTTAATGTATCCTCTGTCACGTCATCACTCATCAATTAAGTTGAAGAAGGTGGTTTAAAAGCATTTTTTACAAGAGACCCAACTTATATTCACTAATTAACAGGCGTAATAAAATAATCATGCAAAATATCAAATTTAAACAACCGAAAACTCACAAACACTCACATTACGACTGTTGTAAAATTTTAATTTCACTTCATAAAAATAAGAGTTGGTAAGATCAAGAAGATTTTTAATCTATGTGTACCTAAACGTTTCGTTATTTTGCCTTTTGTTTCCTTCTTTATCCTTCTTTTTTATCTATGTACGTATATTATAGGTTAAAAATTGAACACATCAACATAAACTTTTTTTTTCTTTTCCGCTCTTCATTCCGCCATTATTGATTCCCATACTCCCATTAAGTCCACCTTTGTTATCATATTTTTATGTATGGTACATGAAGTTTAA
>DWGW01000702.1:0-13500 GCA_018247775.1 Udranomia orcinus
ATATTATTGAACTCGTTCATGGGACAGATATTTTTGCTAATCTCCCCATAGTAATATATTTATGCTCGTGACTGTATATCATGATCTAAAACATATGTAAATACTTTAATTTTGTAAGGATAATGATCTGAACCGTCCGCCTGCGCCTCTAGCGCCGTCAATCACGAGTAATTCGGCGGATACCCTCAGTCGAGCGAACAAGGTATATACTTTAAATAACAACTTGCACATTCAAATTAAACCGATGATTAAATCCAAAAATAAATCTAGTAATAGAACAGCGTAAGGAATTATTTGACTGCCCTTTACAGCTTTTGTTAATACTGTAATACTTTGCAATCTTACAAATTGTGACCTTTAAAATATGAAGTATGGCATTTACACAAAACACATTTAATACAAAATCTAAATGAAGAATAAATAAAGACGAATTAATATTTTTATAAAATAACATTTTAATAGATCACTACGATGAAAAATAGATTCTTTACGAATGTTTAAATCAGAACTCAATATTGAGAACGATCTTCAAAATATGGTCAACGTGAGGTACATAATGCTGTCTCCAGGATATGGTGGTACGTATCCCGTTCGACATCGAAAACGGTGCAGCTACGGCGACGCCCGGGTGCGGAGACTATGCGGATAACCTCCGCTCCATCCGACCCCGGCGCGGCAGGCCTAGCGTAAGGCAAATTCATGTACTTTTTTGTCATCAATGTAGCACACGAGTATGCAGTCCATCTGATTGTGGTCACTGCTGGTCAATGGACATCTGTAATCAACTCAAAATAAGATAGAAGTTGTTCCTTAGGTCGACAGGTGCGCTGCTACCGTAAAGACTAGGTTAAAATGTCCCGGTTAAAATTGTCTTACTCAATGGTGTAGCCATTCCTAACAAAACACAGCAGTGAAAACAGTGCACTTATAAAGCAAAAATGGAAAGCCTCCGGAGTCGAACCAACCATCGAAATCAACTATCTAATATCTCTTATACTATAGCTATCTCTTATATTCTTATATATCATCAAAGCATACTTACGCGTATTATCTGAATCCCCGAAGAAAAACATCCATAGAATTTATCGCCGTAGGATGACCCTATTTCGTGATCACTTGAATAGAACACTAAATGTGACAGTATAATTATTAGATATGATAATTTCTCTTTGTATTATTTTATTTGAAAACAAAGAACATTTAACTTTAACTAAAACGACGGGCAGATATCAAGTGGATTTAATTTCATTCCGAGCTATTTATTTATAACTCATATAAGTCTTACGTACATATATTTATTTAATTTATGCAACTATAATTATTTTCACGATATTCTTATATGATAACATATTCAATAACAATTATGTTAAAATAATAAACAACGCTTAGATAAATACAGTACTGTAATTTCAATACGTTAACATGTGCCCGGATAGCTCAGTCGGTAGAGCATTGGACTTTTAATCCAAGGGTCCAGGGTTCAAGTCCCTGTTCGGGCGAAATGCTTTTTTGCAATTTTATTAACAAGTTTAGCTATATGACTTATACTTGAGTTAATTATATTTATATAACAACAGCTCAAAATATGTATAATTAATTATTCATATTGTATAGTATTTCATAATAATTCGTGGAACGTAAAATGTAAACGTATTTTTTTTTTATTTGAGAATGTAAAAGATTTAAATGAGCTCTTCCATTAAATTATGATATAAAAATCTTAATTTGATAGAACATAAATGTACTCCTAAAGATTGATAATATAAATCTTATATTTGCTCTTACCGTTATTTGTTTGCAAATTGAGTTGCGGTATCGTGTTTCAGTAATTTGCTGAAAATTTACAAATTTTCAAAACCTTTATAGGCTAAGTTTAAACAAAAGAGAGTTTACATTATTTAAATAAATTCTTCAAATCATCTAGCTCATCACGACCTTGCTTTTTATTGCACTAATAACGTTTTGATATTTATGTTTTTGAAATTTAGGTTTTTGAGGCATGTGTCATATTTCTAAAACGTTTTAAAACGTGATAGAATGGAATCGCGCGCGAAACGGATGGAAACGCAAGATAAAATAATTTACTCGTGCAGTCTATGAATTTACCGTAGTAAACGGCTTAGTAGAACATAGCGTGGTCACTCTCGTCCCGAGAAGATATCTGAGCTCAGTAGTGGGACAGAGCCGTTTCGACGCTAAGTTGAGTGAAGTGTGGGCTCGGTCTAACCGTGAGACATCTTAACAGCTCGCCAGAAACTTTGTATAAAATCCATTCCAATTGTATTCCATTCGGCCCATTTGATGTCTAAATTTTTTATCCCTCTAAGTTCTTTTTAACTTATCTTGCACAGAAGATAAAGTGGTATTGTTTTTTTTTATTCTCGTAAACGTCTTAGCTCACTCTTAACTTGACAAAAATCAAAATGGTCAAAATATTTACACAGAGAACCAGCGCTTGGGACGGGTCCAGCGCGCTGGGACGAGCCGCCGAGCGCGCACTGCTGCGTCGCGAACAAGACTCGCGGAAAGCAATTCATCAGCTCAAACATCTCCAAACCAGACATATGCAGGTTAATCGCATATTCTCAAGTTATTAATGCTTATTCCCGATGTCCTCATGTGTTTGTAAAAACCTAGTTCCAATCCCAGAGGCTCATCGGACTAAGCAGTTATTCTAATTATCTTCAAAATTTGTAACACACTATATTTCAACACTATATTTCACCATTAGAGTAGTAAAAGAGTTTTTTTATATTTTAGGATTATATGGACCGAGTTACTTTGTCTCAAGCCGTAAATAGTATTTGTGATCCTGACTCCGCATCAAATAACAATTTTATGAACGTTGACAGTGATTTGATATATATGGATCAGCCAGTGAATCCTAATTCTTTGAATCCAAATACGTCATTTCCAAAGGATCATACCAATGATACAATAATACCAAGCTATACTCATGTTCCAACCACATCTGCTAATGATAACAATATTGGTAATGCGATGTCTCAATATGTGAATGCATTGAAAAATGCTGGCTTACCAACTGATTTACCTATATTATTCGAATCTGGAGACGGTTCTTATATCAATGTGAATGAACAAGTACTATTAGATATGGTGCAAAGTAGTGAAATACAATACGAAGTTATTGAACAACCTAACATAATAGAAAAAGTTGCCGATCCAAGCGAAATCAAAAGTATAGATGAGCTTTCAAAATCTATTGAAAGGGGCGAAATGCTTATAAACTGCAAGAAATTTACATGTGACAATTCATTCACTAAGGATACCATGCCATGCAATTCGCATGAAGACGCTATTAACAGTTTAAATGCAATTTTACCCGATAACTTGGAGTCATATGCAGATCAACAGAATTATGTAGTTTTAGATGACAATCTTCAGAACAATCATGACTCTATAGATCATGGAAATCCTGTAGATTTTTCTTGTATAGATAGTGAGATGCAATTTTTTGCAAAGTCTATGAGTGACGAAGTAAAAAAATATTATGAAGATCAACAGCTAAGTGATGCAAGAATTATGGAACAACTCTGTCCCACAAGTTCTTCTCTGGATACTAGTTTTAACATGTCATTATTGGACTCCAAAGATTCTCATCTTAATAATAATTTAACCCAGCAGTATTCTTCATTGAACACTGAAGATTTTAGATTACCAGATTCCTTCGACTGTTTAATGTCGACATCGAAACCAACTGTTGAGAAAAACGAAACCACAAAAGACGACGACGAAATGATGAAAGATTTATTGAATATAGATAATAAGATAAACATTGACCACGATCCAGACGATCTAGATGTCACTAATAAAACAAATTTAGAAGCTAGTATACAATATGCCACTGACTCTTTGAATACAGTGTTTCAAGAAGATGCCAGTGTTATAAACAACAAAGGCAATATCCCAAGTTCCATAGAAGATTTCGAGACCAGAATGATCACCGAAGAAATGCAATGGGACAGTATGATTAATAAAGATGTTCAAAGAACTGAGACCGAAGAACGTGATGTGACACCAACACACAGTTATTTAGATTCTATGCAGTCCCAAACCAGTTCTCCAAATACAGCAACTGGCCTTGATTCTATTCTATCAGAAAATTTGAATAACAACGAAGAAGACAAAGAAAATCCAAATTATGATTTGATTCAAATCGGAATCTCCAAGGATGACATACCATTTGCTGTTGGATTACGACCCCTCAAACAGATACACTCCAATGACGATGAAGGATTGTTTAAAAGAAAAGATACTTCAGACGCAAATATATCCGACGATCCAGACGCGAAATGTTTAAAACGCAAAGTTAAATATAAAAAATTAAGTTAATTATCAAATATGTCCTACTAAATATATATAATACCATACATGTGGCGTTTTTTTCATTCTTAACCATTATCGAGTAAATTCAACACAATATTGCCTTTAAAACCCAGAGGGTTGGTTAAATGCCTATCAAGATGGAGATGGCACATAGTTTATTTTTGTACTGCAACATCTGCACTATGATGGAACAATATGACGAATTCTAATTGGAACATCGTAACAGTAAATAACTGTTATTCTAATATTTGCTACAGGACTCCAACAAGATAGCACAAGGGCCGAGTACAGATTTCATACAGACATGGCGAGGGTGTAATTATTGTAAAAAATAAAACGATTTGTTGAGTGGGACATTATATTGTACATCAATGTTTTAACATTAATAAGGCATTTAAATTCAGTCAGAATTTACACAATAATATGATCAATATTACTGATACATATGTATTCCCACAGGCACTATGACATTTTTATAACAGATTATTCTTATATATAGAGTTTTGTACTGAGTAACAAATATATACATACAAATTGAAACAAATTCCCACGATTGTTTCATACTACGATAATTTTACAAAGTCATATAAATACATGGCTCGGATTAGTGCAGTGTAAAAAACCAACACAAAAAATATTCTCCTTATAATCTAAGATTATCAAGAAATACATGATATGGACGTCAATATAAAAAAATACATATAAAAAAATTAAAATATAATTACGAGATTACTTGGAGATTCGCGTTTAACCTTACTCGTCGAAATTTAAACTGCCGAGCAAAAAATTGGCCAAACCTAGTGCTAAATTAAACACTAAATTACTAGTTTTTTTTTTTATAATACCTCCATTCATCCAGATCGAGTAGGTACTATCGAAGTGTTGGTGTAGTTGTTGTATCAATGGTTTGAGTTAAAATAACAAGTACAATAGCTTTCATACCACATAAGTTAGTATTAATATCATCTTTGATCTGAAGAAATAAGACAATATTCCTCTCTTGAACTATTATTTTTTCCCCTTTTTTATATCTACCAACAAATAATACACTCAGTTTTGGCCTATTTTTTGCTATGCAGCATGCACATACAAATAAACATTTACCATTTTACAATTTTCTGTCCATTGGCTGATTCATAAAATTAACTACATAGAACTACATGGTACACTTTAAATTATTGTCAGTATAGTTGCAAAGCATTAAATAATCTATTTCTGATATAACTAAGTAGCAAATCATGTAATATCTTTTTCGCAAATTAAACGGATTTACTAATTCTATTCTTAAGCCTTAGTCGCAAAGAGCAAATATAAAAATAAAACTATATCAAAAACAAGAAAACAGTTGGAATAGATTCACAACCCAAAAGATTTAGAAAGTAATACAATTAATGCTGCAAAATATGCAAATATGCAAAAGTGTAAACAGAAAAATAGTATAAAAATATTGCTTGAGAACTGGCATTATAAAAATATTATAAAGATTCTTTACATCTATGAACCCTATTTTTTTAAATACTACGTGTATAAAACATTGATAGATCATGATAATAAAGCATTACATACTGATAGAATAACAAATGTAATTAAGGAAATTGTATTTATCCCCATACAAGGAATATTCGTTGCTGATCCTCTAACATAGTAGCCATATGCGTCGCTGTGATAGTCACCCATTTGGAAAGTGATGTGAGGTGAGGACATTCTGCCGTCACCGCCATTGGAGTACGCCAACACTCGCAGGTTGTAAGACTTTCCAGGCGTCAGGTTCTTGACGTACGCCTCGAGCTTATGTTCAACTGGCACCAGAGTATCATTTGCAGTACTCATATCTTGGTCTATCTCCCATACTCGCACCTGTAATTTTATAATATGAAATTGTTAACCATGATATTTGTATATAATTATCTTGATCAGTTTATCAAATTATGTGCACTATAGTATCATATTAAAAATAGAAGTCGTAGTTGTAATACATGAGTTTGATTATTTAATTAAACAAAATTGGTCTGGTCTATTTCCTAAATGGTTCACCAATTTATCTCGAAGTTGGATCATTCTTGACATGAATCAAAGCTAGAAAATAGGAGAAAAATTGACTATCACCTATTTCTGCCGTGCCGTTTCTGATGTGGTTTGAAGGGTGTGACAAGGGAGACACACTTAACCAAGGCATTCTAACAAAATTCCCTTAGGGGTAGTAATAATGTCCATGTGCGACATCAATCATTCATCTTTATAATGTTATAAAAAATACACTGACCTTGTAACCAATGAGTGGCTCCTCCTCGTCAGTTGGCTGCACGTAACGCCAGACCACGCGAACCGTGCTCGGGTTGACGGCCCACACGTTGACGGAGGCGGGCGGCTTCTGCGGCGCCTTGCGGTACGTCCGCTCCAGGTACCGCTCGCTCTCTGGACCCTCGCCCGCTGAATTGAATGCCATTACCTGGAAAAGAAGCAGTTATAGACAAAGATATAGAAATTGTAGCTCAAGTTGGTTCAAGTCTGCGGCATTTTAGTACCATTGGCGAAGATGGAATATTTATTCGGCGTTATTTACATATGCGCTTATCTCGTATCATTCATGACCCACTTTTATGAGGAAATTTATCAGAAAATATCAGGTTCAAAAAATGTATGTATCAATTACCTTAACAAAGTAGTAAGTATCAGGTTGCAGACCCACAATCAAGGCCCAGTTACGAGTCGTTCTCGATAAATAATAGATGCACTCCTCTTCCTTGTTCATCTGCTTCCAGTATTTAATGCGATGTCCGATTAACTTTCCTCTTAGTCGGTCGCGAGATTGATCGATAGGATTCCATGTCACATTAAGAGACGTAGAATTGTATGAGCGTGAGTGCACTTGTTGTGGAGCGACGTGTGGCATATCTTCAGCAGAATATATTGTTACTATCTCGCTTTCTGGTCCAGCGCCCATGTCATTAAATGCCTGCACTTTTACATTATAGGCAGTGAAGAAATAATCCAACGAGATATGTACTACATGCATACCAATATTTCCATATTCTTTAAGTAGAAGTGATTGGAATTCCACCTCTGTGCCGTTACGCCTCCAGAATATTTTATAATGAATGCCTGGTCCATTTTGAAGTGATGTTGGCAGCGGGGACCATGTGATTGTGAGGTCACCAATCTTACCGCCGCCTCCGCCAACATTATATGGCGCTTGGTGTGGCTTATCTGGTTGTGTGGAGAACTGCGGGCTGGGAGAAGATGGCTTACCCACACCCAAACTATTAATAGCTTGGACCCTAAACTCGTACACCGACCATGGCATTAGGGTTGTAGT
This sequence comes from Udranomia orcinus, assembly GCA_018247775.1. Classification (NCBI taxonomy): domain Eukaryota; kingdom Metazoa; phylum Arthropoda; class Insecta; order Lepidoptera; family Hesperiidae; genus Udranomia; species Udranomia orcinus. The sequence goes on from DWGW01000702.1 coordinate 7,664, forward strand.
AATAGTAGCGCGTTTACGACCATTATACCGGTCTATTTCAACAACGTTAGGAATATTATCAGTTATGACACTCCAAGTGGAGTTCCATTGCGTACGACCTGTGAGAATGTAACCGGTTATAGGTCGGCCATTAGGGTTGCTGTCAGTCCATTCCAAAGTCACCGAGGATCGTTGAATATTTAGTATCTGCAATCCACCTGGCGCGCCTGGAGGTCCTTCTATGCGTAACTGCGTACGAGTCGAGATACGGCCTATCGCGGACTTGACAATACACTCGTATTCTCCAACGTCTGACAGACTAACATCGAAGATAGTCAGTTCACCGCCATCTATCTTTATTCTTTTATCAGCGTAGAGATCGGAAGCTTCCTTCATACGTATCCCGTTATGGTTCCATAAGTAAGCCGTATCTAAAAGAGAATCGACCTCGGCGTTACAATGTAAAAAGATGACCTCATTTACCTGCGTCGTAATACGTGGCGGAAGACGTTCAATAAAGCGTGGGGCACGCAGTACTATTAAACGCCCTCGGCTCTCGTCTGACCCATATTGGTTCTTAGCTACACATGTATAAACACCCTCATCATCTCTGGAGAGCTGCCTTATAATAAGATTACCGTTTTCAGTGATAAATCGTTTGCCACCAGCCCCAATAACAATATTATCCTTTTTCCATGTAAAAGTAGGTTTTGGAGCTGCCTCAGGATTACATCTGAGAGTAACATTGCCACCTTCTGACCCATAGGTTTCTGATTCCAAGGGTCGCTTCTTAAATGACGGTTTCAAAGACAAAACGCGTAGCTGCCCTGTTGAATACTTAGCTTTCAATTGATTTTTTGCTTCACACTGATACATTCCAGGATCTCTTATTGGATCCAGATATTTTATTATCAATACATTCTCCTGTATCACATACCTGTCTCTATCTTCTGCTTCTAGAGTATCCATAGACAATTTATTGCCATTTTTCCACCATGTATAATTCACATCTGGTATACCAAAAGCTTCACAGTTCCAATGCAAGTCTCCCTTATTATCCATATGTTTGTTTTCCAATGGGATTGTGAAATTGGGTTCCGCTTGCACCTTGAGGAATACACTGTTTATAATGTGAGCTCTGTCGTTACGTACATCACATATGTACTCACCTTCATCCTCGACAGCAACACTTGGTATTGTTAATACTCTGTCAAAATTACTCAAATGAGCCTTTTTAGGCAGATTACCATTTTTTCTAGTCCAATTATAAGATGGCACTGGGTATCCAAAGGTAATGCATTCAAACCTAACTTCTTGGCCTACCACAGGAGCATCCGGGAAGATTTTTGGAAAATTAATTGGGAACTTTAACTGCTGGTAATCGGAGTGAGGATAAACTTGTAAAGGAAAGAAAGGTCCATTCCGACCTGCATCAGATACTTTGCTCATCACATTACAGCTGTAATTGCCACGGTCAATTGTTTCCAAAGCTGAAAAGTATAGTCCTCCATCATATGATACAAACACTCGCTTGTCTTCTTCAACAAGGTTCGGGAAATAATTACGAGCCCAAAGAAAGTTTACAGATGGATAATATGAAGGTGGATCACAGTCCATTACTTTACCCCAATACTGGTTTCCACTTTCAATAGGCCTCTTCTGATTAAACTCTCTAATAAATCCAAAGGAAAGCCTTACTGATTCAGACCGTATTGTCCCAAACTTGTTCATAGCTGTACAATGGAATTTTGAGTTATCTTTATCAGCATCTGGTGAGAATATCATAAGCGTCCCTCCGCTTAAGACAAATCTTGAATCGGATAATGGATCAATTTCTGTGAATATAGGACTAGCCACTTGATAGTCTTCTCTAAACCATTTATATGTTGGTGCAGGATAACCACCAGCTATACACGACAACTGTATATGATGATTTCTTAATGGATCATAAATCACATCCACAGGTTCCTTAATAAAATATGGACCTCTAGGTATTCTTTCAGGATCAAATGTATCAAGGCCATAGGTGAATGACCTCTCTTCTTGTATAAGATAATGCAGCCTTTGAGTTTGTCCTTCACAAATAAAATGGAAATACTGGGTCCCTTCAACGGCTGCCAGTCCCCAACGCCCTTCATCATGAGAATATCTATAAACAAGATAATCACGAGGTAAACTGTAACTAGTATACATTATTTTACGGTCCTCAAAGAATGCGTTTTCTAGACCACTTAGTTGTGAGCCATCAGCGTCGTTAGTCCAGTAGCCAGGAGATTGCTGATGAGCACCAATATACCAAGAACCCCGCTGAGGGTCCAGTTTCATCAGGTGAGTAATTATGAAACCATGTTCTTCCGGAGTGTTGACGGTGGCCAAATCGGCTTCGAACGCTTGGCATATTTTTCTAGCATCATTTCGGGGTCGGTCGGGAGACTTAGTAAAACGATAGCAGGATTCTCTATACCGTATCCAATTAGGCGGACATCTGTACCTCTCCTCGTAGTCGAGCCCCGCGTAATAGCTCGCTGTATTTTGGGGATCGACTTCGTTCTCTCCATCTCCATATACATCGGAATCGCTGTCACGGTAGAAAGAACTCTGCACAGTATGAGTGTATTCGTTTTGATTCACTGGGAAACTGCCGTAGGGCACCTGTTGATTGGGCCGGTATGCTGTGCCATTCTGAGTCTCAGTTTGATACTGTTGGGGAAAATTTGAATTGAACTGCGATTGATCTACAGCCTGACCGCGTACATAGCTCACCGCTACCACCAGGAGCAGCGCCCCCTTCATTTGATTATTGCACATAACACAAAACTAGACCATAACAAATAATGAATTAATTTTCGCTATGACTATAACGAAGTCATTCAAAAACCATTGAAACGTTGAAAGTTATTTTCAAACAATTTGATGACAAACTATGACAAGCTCGCCTCCTCGCCGCGCCCAGTTCACCCAACCCAAACCCAAATAATGTTCACAATGTTGCCATTACAAGTAGTCTTCCATAGATAGTAGATAAGGACGCTAAACAAAAAAACAACTAACAAAATTATACCGTAAAACGGGGTGAATAGAAACAAAATTCAACTTTAAAAGAACTTTACGGTTAGTTTTTCTCCGTTGTAGGAGTATTGTACACTTTTAATAATTTAATCTTGTTGACATCTTCCCATAGCAAATGTAAAAATGCATATATTATCATGTTATATAAAGAAACTTAGCGTCTCTAAGACCTATTCTTTGCTTCTATCAGTCTCTCTGTCTGACAAAAACGGTAACAACGGATGAATGTAATTTGAAATATCCAAAAAATACGTATGATAAATATGGTTATGGTACATAACATTATATCTCGCTTATATTATAATATTTATTCTCTCTATTCACCCCGTACTCGCTTCTATTGACCACATTCTCCTTTGTATTGACCCCATTCTCGTATCTATTCATCCTAGTCTCGTTTCTATTCACCCCGAAATCAACAATTTTTCAGACATTTTTTTATCTTAAATAAATAAACAAATGGTACTTCCTTTATTAATAATATGATCCTGAAAACACCTAAATTACGTAATTATCATAAACTCGTCTTCATTTGTTACGAAATAAACGTTACAGCGAAGTTGCCGACTTTATTATATTAAATCGATTTAGGACAATGATTTTCAAATAGTATTTTTTACTATTTGCAATTAATGTTTGTTTGTTAAAAATATTGATAATTTGACATCAATAATTTAATTCCTTTTCTGTTTGTTAATCTGTGAATTTTGCAAATATAAAAAAAACATGCGTTCCACTAACCACTCACAACGACAATATACATGACCGCATTTTTTTCGTGTGAACATTCCATTAATTTCCCAAGTGGAATATCCAATAAGATGTGTGCGTCATGGACGCGAATGATGACGTTACGTTATTAATGACGTCTTTGCCGTGATAACAACGATCAACGACGACCACGGTCATTCTGTAGAATGCATAAGATAAACGTTTTTAGTGATCTAGATAGCAGTAAAAATGAAAGAAGTGTGAAAGAAGAAACATGTCCTTTCATTTGTAAGTATGATAGATTACGTTTAAACCAATAATATAATTATTATATTATATTAAAACGTCCAAACACCAAACAGAACCTGGCTGCCCTAGAAGTGTTCATTGAAATTAACAAAATCTGCCTGCCAGAAATGTAAATTTTGACAGATGGTAAAGAAGTTTATAAATTGCACAAGACTATACTTAGTGGTAATTAAGGAATATTTAAGCATCTTCTAACACTGGTCCAGCAGATGGTTTGTTAGAAATACCTACTAGTGTAATTTGAATAGAACAAGCAATATTTTATATTTAAAGGCTTCCTATTATTATCGACTCCAATTGAACTACCATCTGCCAGGACAGACTGTTCAACGTGCCAATGTACTTATAAAGTTTCATTACAATTGGTCTTCTTCTTCAGTATTTTTTCTTCCTCAAACCTTGATGCGACTAGTTCTAGATGTGTTATGATGGGTTCTGTAGCTACAATAAAAAGACAATTGAATAAATGGTGAAATAAAATACATAAATTCAGTTGATCACTTTCTTTATTTTCCGGGTTATGAACAAGAAATATTGTGTCAATAATTATAGTAATACTTAAATCATACATACTGCTAATAATAGATAGATAGAAGAAGATTTTAGTTCCATTTTGTAAGTGGCAGTTGTATAAATTACGTTAAGATTATTTCCATTTGATTTGATTCATTTTTTCACGCATAATATTATTCCCCTAATATTACTGCATCACAGATTAATCGTGTACTTATTTGTTTCTGGTCTCATGAAGAAATAAAACAGGGCGGAACATGGTTCGAACTACAATGCTATGTTATTACCATTCGTATATCATTCCAAAATCGCATATATATGTGCACTACTGAATAGTTGCCAGGGAATAATGAATTATTTTTCTCCATGGACACTATTCTAGTGACACTTTACAATAAGTTAAAAAATAATCTGTTTACAAATAGTCTTATGTACAGTGTTAATAGTTTTGCGATATGCTTAATAGGATTTAATAAATTTGCCTAATTTTTACAGAAATGTATAAATAAAAACATAACTTGTTTTATAAAACGAAATAATTACATTATAACATTACTCAGACAGACAAATATCATCAAACATAACAATGAACAAAAACATATATAAGTATTAAATCAGAGTAAAGTTTCTTCATACTTTTATACACAAATTAAAAATATATTGTAAGAACTTTGTTTTACTATTTCGCAAATTATATCAACTTTGCAATAAATTTAAAACTTCAACTAATATTGTGCTTTTATTAGTTGTAGTGTTATGTTGCTTCATTACTGTTTTGAAATGTAAATTTATCAAATACAATTGTTGTAATGATAAAAAATTTATCATTAAATGAACAAAGACAATTTAAAAAAAATATGAAGAGACTTTCCTCGATCCATTTTAAAGAAGAAATAAAAAAATGTTGGTTTAATAAAACAACTATTTAAACAGTTTCATGTAATGACTTGTGTGAAAAAACTCCTAAAACACTGGTAGTAGTGTTAATCAGGATTTGCTAATAGGACGTTTATGCAAATATTGGTCTCTATGACCATATTTCAACAAAGCTCTAGTAATTTAGATAAGATCTTAATTAAAGTGTTGCTACTTTAAGAATGTGAATGTAAGAATCCAGACATACAGTTTTATTTGCACTCTGCGATGGATTAAGCTAAGTGCAGTGATCGTGTGCTATCAAATGGCTATGTCCAACCCTGTCGCAGACACCGTGCCAATATTTTCATACAAATTCATCTATAAAACATTATGAACAT
>DWGW01000703.1:0-13499 GCA_018247775.1 Udranomia orcinus
GCAGTGTCTTCCCCAACTTGGTAGATAGAACTTATACTAACAAACATGTACATAAAACATTTTTAATGTAATTAAGTGTGAAATGTGTTTTATTATTATCAATACACGAGAAACTGTGGTTAAATTCTCGTACCTAATATTTATAAAATTGAAATTTGAAGCATTCGTTGCAAATAAATATTTTATTTGATGAATTTCTTTTTCTTTGTACTAAAGAGTGAACCATAAAATATATATTTATTATATAAAATGAAATACTAAATATACGATAATAAACAATATATTTAATTTATTCTTAAAGTGTCCGAAGGTGAATAAATAAACATTAGAAAAAAATGACCAGAATGCTCAAAGAATACTAAGAACGTTTGCTAAACATTTCTTAAGTTTGAATTGAATCATAAAAAATATTTAATCAATTTAAAGAATGTTAAGTTTCCTTTAATTGTAAAAACCTTTTAAGGAAATCGTAATGTATTACCATTAAAATGATGTAAATTTAAATGATGTATTACCATTAAACGTATTTGGATTTAGCATTTTTTTTATAATGGAAAACTTACGATCCATTAAAATAATCTTGATACTAGGATTGTATAAAAGTGGCATCTTAATGTGACGAGGCGTTTAATAACTTCACGATCTTTTCCATGTTTACAGATGTTTACTGTATTATCGAGGAACCAAACAAATTAATCGTAAACGGAAAAGTCTATACGAAAGCGTACAAAACTAAGAACAAAATGCAAGCCTGGCGTTGTGTCAAGAAGAACAGTGGCTGCCGAGCGTACATACTTACGATGGATGACAATATATTCTTGAAGAACGAACATAACCATTAGTGTCTTTACAGGTCTTCTAGTTTAAAAGCACGCGACCTACAACTAAACAGAAATATTTTAATCTGTCAAAATATACATTTAGGTCTTGCGACTCTTTATTAGTGTGTAGGCAATTTTTTTAACTACGACTCAAAGATTGCAGTGATCGACTAATCGGGCGATCTCTCATGTTTCGAAGTTTATACGGTGAAGAGTGCATGAATTGTATGGTGCGTCCGCACTGTCGCGTCAACTTACAATGCAACTGTTTGATCAACAAATCCGTCATTTTGCGTAATTTGTGTTATTTACATAAAAAGCAATGAAATCTTCGTAATATCGAAATTATATTGTTTAATAATTTATTTATTATTAAAGTTGCATGTGTGGGTAAACACTTTGAAGGTGCGCAGTTTTAGACCAGGAGAATTATACACAAGCGGGAATTTTTAAGAAATTGGAGTTTTATAGGTAGTTTACGAATACAAGACTAGTGACACGATACGGGTTTCAGAGCTTCAAGGTGGAGTATATGTACGTTAAATGGTCTTATTCAGCATGCATCTAGTCACACTGATGACCAATTCGGTACGCTTAAGTTACGAAAGCACGCGCTTAATCTAAGTGTTCACTTTTCTTTTACGTTCAACCAGGCATCCCTTTAGTTGTTATACTTTTCTTTCATTCACTTTTCTTTCATATTGACTTATCTCGTGACGTTGTTTCCGTAAAATAAGTACTTAACTTACTTTAAATGGGAAGTTCTTATTCATCTACAATGAAAAGCCTTAAAATAATAAATTTCAATATGCCGTAATTATCTTGCAAAGTTTTCTCCTTAGAATTTTAAATTATTTTTAAATATATAAAGGAATAACTGATTGACTGTCTGACATATGACCCTGAAGACAAATTTTTTTGGCCGGGACTTTATATTACATATGTTCATTTTAAACGTACTTTAAGGAAGGATGTGGAAGATCAACCCTTGAGGTGATTGAAAAGGTAAAAAACGTTTGTAGGGTTTGTTGCCATTTTCGAAGTTATTCTCCTTTAATGTTATCAAAGCCAGAGTAATTAATAGTATTTTTTAATGCCACGCAGTTAGCTTGAATCTGTATATAGATAATAAAATATGATATGTTATCTATGTATGTGTGTATGACAGATATTTCTTTAGGGGTCTAAAACTTCACCACGTATCATCAGCGGAAGGTTTAAAAGTTGTTAAAAAATCTCGTGATTAATGGATGTCCCCTTAATCGTAAATAATGTACAATCGAAATACAAATTACATAGGTACATAGATAATATATTAATCATGTGATGTTTTTTATGTTTATACATATAATTAAGTGTTATAAATAATTTTATACATAGATAATTATGAAAAGTACGTATGTGTCACTGTTTAAAAGTAAACAACTTTGATCGTTATTTGCTTGTCTATCTGTTTTCTCTTTATTTGTTAGTTTTATATTATCCTGTTATATTTCTACACTTTGTACATGTTTAGTAAATAATTTTTATCACGTGAAATATAAAATTGATCTGTCCTTGCCTTGAAGTTAAGTCTTTGAAATGATTTCTCGAATATAATTGGAATGCTTACAAAAAATTTTCTATTGTCCTTCTATGTTTTTCTTTGCCGGAGTAAGACAATTTCTGTTCCTATGGAATCTGCAAAATTTCCCAAAAAAATGCAATATCAATGTTTCGCAAGCGAGACAGAATGATAAAATTTTCTTGAGTGAAAAAGGAACAGAATATTAATAACTATTCTTATAAGAAGTCTATAAAGATCATGTTATAGGTTTTAAAATGGTATAGATGATATGAGCAACTTAAGACTTACTTAGAACGAATTACAATTGAAGAGCGTATAAATTAATTTAAAATGAAATTGCATGAAAACTTCAAATTGAATCAGATGGTAGTTTACGCTTTACTATTTTATTAAAAGAAAGGACTATATTTATTTATTATAGTGTCTTTTCTATTATATCAAAAAGAGTATTGACAGAGTTGATATTTCGCAGTGTTTTACGACGTTTCGAAGTACGGTAGCAAAGTGCTGGTCATCAACGGTGAGCGCTTCAACCGTCAGAACACGAATGGGGACAGGTCGTTGTGGCGGTGCGTGAAGAAGAACTACGGCTGCAAGAGCCGGGCGTGGACCATGGGCGACAGTATCATCCATTTCTTCAGCCATCACGACCACAGACACGCGCCGGTGGTCAAGAAGTGAAGTGACAGTGACGTGGCATTGGATCCCCGCCTCGTCGTCGCACTATTGACGCGAACCCACTCCTAACACAAGCCGCCGAGCTTAACTAAATTACTAGTATGTATTGATGTAGTATGAATTTTATATTAATGATAAATGACTTACCGGAAGTCATCAAACATGGTAGCTGTTTATTGTTTGCAGATGACCTCAAGTTGCTGCTCGAGGTGAGGGAAAGAAATGATTGTGAACGTCTTCAACACGACATAGATAGTATAATAGAGTGGAGTCGTGTAAACCAACTCTTCTTTAATGTCAACAAGTGCTCAGTGATAACCTTCACACGGTCGCGATCCGCCATTTATTACGACTACAAGATGGATGCAGTGCCACTACAGCGAGTCACACAGGTGCGTGATCTGGGTGTCAATCTGACCTCGGAACTTAGATTCCATAATCACATAGAGGCTATTTGTAAAAGGGCGTACAGGAACCTTGGATTTATTTTGAGACAATCGCAAGGTTTTACCAATATTAGCGCAGTCAGGGTTCTGTATGACGCTCTGGTCAGGAGCCATCTGGAACACAGTGCGGTCATATGGGCACCGTATGAGGCGAAATATATGGTGATGCTGGAGCGTATACAAAATAAATTCACAAGGCATCTGTACATGAAGCTATATGGAGTCTACCCCTTTTATCCCTTAATGTACCCTACACTATTCGTCCTAGGAATGGTAGGTTACAATGAACTGAGGGTACGTCGAGAGTTAGCTCTGGTGGCGTATATAGTAAAATTACTTCGTGGTGTTGCTCATAATCCAGGAATGCTACAACATTTTAATATATGCGTACCAGATCAGTACGTATGGCGACGGCGACGTCCGCCGCTGTTGGCGTTGCCGACGGCCAGGACAATGCTGCTAGCTAAAGCACCTCTTAGTCGAGCGATTCTAATACTAAATGAGGCCCATGAGAAATCTGACGTATTCCATTGCCAATTGAGTGAGTTCGCGAAGGCGGTAGTAAACTTAGTAAGTTATACGAGTAATGATTAATTTTGATTTTTTATATGTGTTTTGTACATGTCAAATATTGTAATAATTATTTTAAATTTAAGATATGTCTACTCTGTCGCATTGGGTGGAAACCTGTCATGATAGACGTAATGGAGATAAATAAATAAATAAATAAATAAATAAATGTTCAAATTTAATTAAAATTAACTACGTTTCGAACAAAAATACTTTCTATTTGTTTTAATTTTTTGCAGATTTTTCCCCTTCAATTCAAAGCCGATTTGATGTGTAGTAATTATCGTCTTATAAAGATTTTTATCACACGAGTTACTTCGCGTGTTCAACAAACTCCAACTCTCATAGCTTTATGCCTCTGCATTTATCACTTCCACGTTTCTTGTAGCACAATCAGGTCAAGTCAGCTTCTCTATCATTGCACTTCTTTGAAAATTCCAGTAATATTCCAGTAGCAATAGTCTATCATCGTGAAACTTGGTTTTCCATGACGACATGAGTTAGAGCAATATATTCATGCAGTAGTCGTGTAAACAGTTCATAATGCTCTATAAATTTTTGAAAAATACCTGAACCAGACGTTCAAGAGTAGGTGCTACGGTATTTATGAGCGATAACTCAGGTACAAAAATGTAAAACGATCTCGCAGAAGAAATTCTCGAAATCTAAATAAAATTTATAACTTCTGCACCTCCCAAGTATGCAACGTGGAATGTGACCCTTCGTCACAGCAAGGTGAACAAACAAGATTATACGGAACATAATAAAACAGAAATAGTATGCATGATCCGGCGCAAACGTAATCGTAGCTGTCCACTTCTGTCCAATTTTATGGTACACTCCACACCACTGGGCTCGTTAATAACTAAACAAGTATATTATGATTTTAAACATATCTCTCGTTTGTAAAAGAACGACATTAATCAAATAAACAATGTACTTTTTTGTGAAAGCAATTTTTTAACCATTAAACTAACATTTTAGAGGACGGCGCTATTCAAATTTGGTTAAAAAAATCTGTGTTCTAGTAATTACAAAGCGTAAATACCCATTTTTATATATACCTATTTCTTTCTTTTGGGATAAATAAAAAATCTTCTGAACAAAATGATAACATGTACGTTATATGTGCCTATATGGTACAAGATCGAAAATGAAATCTCTACAATCAAAAGGGCTGGCCATCCACCATAACTATAGCTCTGTATGACACGCGTTGTTTCCAAAAACAAAAACCTAAACATGTCATTACCATGCATGGATTAACGTATCAATACAGATCAGTTATCTAAACTGGCCGGAGTGGAGGATATCAAATTATGATCGCGACACGGATATCGCGTAACGATGGCGTTCAGTACCACGCGGTGTTAAGGCCCAGGCCTATTTGTTATTATAATAAAGTAGTTGGAATGTGGTAGAATCTCTTACAAGTCTGCTGCCACTACTGCTAAACCTATTTCTGCTACAGATTTTGGACTACTGTAGGCATAATATGGTGTGGTCAACTGTATATGGTGAGATGCGCATCGAGGTGTTCCAAAATTGTTCGCAGGGTTAGCAAGACATCAGGTATTTATAAACTAATGCACTTTGTTAATAATTTAACGATTAGGCACGTCAAGGCACTTGGTGTACCTTGAGGTCAAACAATTGCAGCCCACAGACCACAGCTAGTCTCACGAATATTCAAACGAACTCCAATGCCACTTAAAAGAAAATCAACGTATTATGGAATCGTAGGGAAATCTGTTATAAATTATAATAATTGTAAAATAATAGACATGAGGAATATCAATTAGTTAAGTATATAATAGCTTGATTTGTTAGCCAAATAGCTCTTATCTACTTACTTGTAAACATTTTTGAGAGCAAACTTTACTCCATGGCAATGATAGATACTTCCCCTTAAGCGTAACCACGCGGTCCCGCGGGCGTTGTATTTTTCTTCGCCCCAGCGCCGGTAAATTGCTATCCGATAGCCAGGTTGAGGCGCAATGGCAATTAGATCGCCCCCGTACGTTCTAAAATTTTATATTCCCTATAAAATATCTATAGGTACCTACCATATGGCTATACACATATAGCTAATTACAAAATATAAAAGAATAAATTCATAATCAATAACTGTAGAATGTACTGTCAAACGAGCATTCTATTTAATTTTAACTGATGTATATAAGAAGGCATTATTTACAAATGAAATTATTACATTAATTATTGTTATACATTGATGTTTGTATCTAAGGTTGTAGAATTTTTCATGGTTTAATCCCGGTATCAACGCATAACATTAGTATTGGTATTGGGCTACTTTATTCTGATCTGAAAGGTATGTTTAAAAAGAGATATCTAACCTTCGGGCGATCCAACTCAGTTCTCGATGCATTTGATGTAAAGATAAACAAGTTGACTCCTGTCTAGGATTAGGAACCTACCACAAATAAGTGACAACCAACCGTTTGAGATAAACTAGTCTCTGAACCTAAGATGAATTACGATGAGTTCACTATCAGGTGATTGCACGCAATTCAAGCATATTCTCATGAAGGATACATTTTATATTTTTTTCTTTTTACCGTCAACTTTCGTCATTAATCATCTCGCGTTGTCTCGGCAATAAACCAGTATTGTTGTAGCGGACACACGTGCCAAGTCTAAAAGCGGCGTAACAGAGATGCAGCTCGTCAAGGTGTTCCGAACTTGTCACGCATTTGTGACGCGAGGTTTGTTTTGGCAACGTTGGCGCCTAGCTGTGACGAGGATAGGGATGAGAACGAAGTTGTAATGCTATATCGATAAAATAGTCCGTTTTATGTGGGTACCTTTAAATAAATTACAGGTTTCACAGGTGACTTGTAATTGGTTATTAAAATAAAATGGGGCACAAAACTACTCGAGGTTATATGTTAAAGCATCTCTTTTATTTTTCTGGACTTAAGTGTTTTAATACGAAGTAAATATAGCTAACCGCGAAACCTATTATTAAAACACAAGACACAAATAAGAATGAATGAATGTCTTTCGACTACCTTGTTCACTTTACGATCACTACGGCCATCACTTGGTTCGTTTCTCTTATAATACAAGACAACGGATAGTTAGCTTTTATTTCGTAACTAGCTAACGCGTCGCGCTTCGTATCACCTCAATAATTTCCCAAACCTACCATTATAGGTACATAACTAGAAACCGCATTCGAATCAGATCAGCCGTTACTGAGATTAGCGTACATACAAACTCACGGACAAACAGATAAAAATATATATTTTTAGGTTTTATTCTTAAATAAAGACCCGTGAAAAAAATAGCTTACATGTACAGGCAGCAATTACCTACAAATTTATTAAAGGCATAGTTAATTATATGGACAATAAAAATATATCGATCACGTCAGTGCCACGTCATCTCAGCACTAATGAGCGGGGAGGAGCGACCTCCAGGTGAGCTGTCTACAGCTCGTTACCGCGCCGGATGCTGCGCTGTAACACGGCACAACGAGACAACTTCAGTCCAGTGTTGAAAAATGAAACAGTTAAATATGTTTCAGTTGATGAACATAAACCGAGGAATATAACTGCGTTTTCTTTTTGTCCGAATATCTATTCAAAAGTGATGCGAACGATAAGTAGGTAGGTAAATATCATATCTATTAGATTCGGAAACTAAAGTGGAATGCTTTAATAATTAATCATTTTTACATAGGATATGTTGATAGGTGAAAAAAATGTTGTAGAATCTAAGTGTTGTAGAATATAATAAAAGAGAATATGAACACACGTAATAAATAGGTGGGTGGCAACAGATGCAATACAGGTGTAATACTAAAATACATACTCAATTATGTTTAAAGTATATGGATAGGTATACACAGTGTATACTTTAAACGAGATAATTTAAAAGAAACATCGATAAATTTCTTATAAAAATTCACAGTTTGTTCATGAAGATCGACACGTTCTTAATTATGTCGATAAATCTTACATTTTCATCTCTCGGCGCAAACGATTATCCAGATGAACCGTGCGTGAAATGTTAAGGAAATTCCAAGTTGGCTATGTATAATTATCGTTTCAATATCCTTATTCTTTCTGGCTACACTCGATAACTCTATTATCGTCATGTTTGAAGAGAATCATCGATAAATCTAGTCGTCGGTTGGGCATCCCTCGGCGCAAACGCTCGTCCAGGTGAACCGTCCGCACCTCGTTAGGACGCCGGATGCGCGCCGTGTAACGGCTGATAACATTAGCGCTAAATGTTAGGGAAATGCGGAGTTGGCGCTGTGTATATTTTTTGTTAAATCTATTAGGTATTTTTGAACTTTTTCTTGAATGCTCTCCGGCTACAATTTGTCTCGTTACCTAACTTAATGAATCTCGTTTATAATTCAGTATTTTTCTTTATACTATATTTTAATGACAACATAATTTTAGAAATGTAGAGATTTTAATAATTAACAACTTTAAAAAAAAAAACATTAAGTGAGCCTTAGACGTTAACAACACAAAATACATGAGTCTTAGAATGAATAATTTGTATTTTAAATTGACTAGTCTGCTATGCAGGGAGCTGTTCCGACACAGTAGGTATCAACTATAAGTGTTAAGTATTACTATCTACCTGTCTTACATGAACTTAGCCGTACCTGCCTCAGGTGTGCCCCGCCTTCCATCGACGCTGCGACTCCATTGGTCGGCTCGTAAGGTGAGACAGGTGTCTTGATATAACAGCCAATCAGGGCAAAGATAGAATAGGTATTTTCACTTATTTGTTTACCTGGAAAACCTTTAAGCTTTAAAAGTATATTTTATAGAAACGTTTCGCTGAGTAAGTAATAAAGATCATAGTAGCATCTCATCTCAGTATTACATACAATTGCAATAAAAATGTAATTTTGTAAGGTAAGTTATTGCAATGATTGCACAGTTTAATCTTTTGTAGTTCATGATGAATCGTTTCATCATGCACAATCCATGATCCATGGTCTACATGGAATGAGTACCTAACTACGCTTCATTACATGCTGCATTCTTTAAGGTATTATTAAACAAGATAATATACCTAAATAACATAAGATTTTACTAGATATACCTACCGGTAATCGAATTGGTACTTTAAACACGAAGTTAGGTATCGAGGAATGGAATATTTTTTCGACCTATATCAATGACCCTATTTATAAAAAAAAATGTTGCCGCGAAATTAAGAAAATACGAGGTAGGCAATTTGCCTGTAATTTTGGCATTAGCACGACGTTCCAATGAGTGCTTCGACAAATATTTCTTTCAAACTAAATTTCGCTGGCGAATTCGATTTCCGCGAAACTTTCCAATCTTATAGATACCACGAACAGAACCGCGACCAGTTGCTACTATCTAATTATTATGTTAAACACAAGCAGGTACAAACACAAAAAAGATCACAGTAGATACCTACACACTTTGTTTAAAATTTATGTAATCGAATAACCCACGCATCTGCCAACTCCGTTCATTGTAGTCGAGAATTAAAAAATACATGTTTTAGAATAACCGTGACAGATATATGGGGCATATTGAAGTCTAGTCTAGATCTCGATTTAACGCCAATTGTAAAAAAAATCTTTATTTTTTGCTGCCTCGTTATTCTTATAAGTAAGTTATAAAAGTGAAATAAACACGCGTCTTTGTCACAACAGACGCAATGCTTTGATAGTAATGACATTTTTGCGGTTCCAAAACCATTACATACATTTATTGCCCCAAGGCAGTGAATGTATGTAATGTTTTTGAAACCGCTACTACCAAAGTGTATAAAACTACAAGTCAGTTCTCCGTTAGCCGCCAAGTACCCAGGTAGTTTCCTTAGGGAGATGCAAGGCTCGCTTCTTAGTCTTATGATGAGTTGCCAGTCCTAAGTATTTAGTCAACACGTACACTATGGCCTCTCCTAAACAGAAGACAATGGAGGATTGGTTTTTAACTAAGAAAATTTACTTGGCTTGAAACTTTTATCTCTGGATTACCATTCGCTTATTGTAAACAACTTACTACTAGCACTATTAGAACTATTCTCTTTTCCTCAAGTTTACATAATTATATACTATAATAGTTAATTATACTAGCCGCCAGGTTAAGTGACCCATATAAACGAGACAGACAAGATACAAACACTAAGTCCTACTGTAATAGTTTTATGTGTGTATTCGCGGGCTATATATTTTATACGGGCGACAAATATTTTAATGCCGCGCTATAAACCAGTTAGAATGCTTTGAACTCGTTTTATTGATACTGTGCATCCGCCCACTTCGCTTCAATAAGTGCATTTTGACTGTTTTACACGATCCAAAGGCTAACACACTAAACAATGGTAAGTTACTGGTAATCCGACACCTTTCACTTAGCCCCGTTAAATAGACGACGTGAAACACTTAAATGAAATTATTTAGTGATAAATTTGAAATTAACGAAATTACAATTTTACAAAAAAAAGACTAAAATTAAAATATAGTAACATTAATAAGTAATATTGTTTAAAATATAAAAAATGTTTCCAGCAATAGATTTAAAAAAATATGATTGTGGTTTACCCCTGGTGGGACTCGAACCCACAATCCCCGGCTTAGGAGGCCGATGCCTTATCCATTAGGCCACAGGGGCTATGCTTTGTCGGACGAAAACATCTGTCTA
This sequence comes from Udranomia orcinus, assembly GCA_018247775.1. Lineage (NCBI taxonomy): Eukaryota > Metazoa > Arthropoda > Insecta > Lepidoptera > Hesperiidae > Udranomia > Udranomia orcinus. The sequence continues at coordinate 10,757 of DWGW01000703.1, forward strand.
ATAATAATTAATGCAAGAACATAAGTATCCAGGTAGGAAATGGCAAGGCCGATAATTTTGAAGTGATCCACTTTAGTCCTTGAATATTATTTCTTAAATATATTTTTCATTAATACAAAGGTTTATTCAGAAGCGAATTTGAAATATATATGAAGTGTATTGTAGTAGGTAATTACTTGTAGGGCTAAAATAGATAAAGAAAATGTAAAGATATGAAACTGGAAAAGTGTTATCGCCGCTCTGTAATAGCATTGTTTTTTTGTAAATAAAACGAGAAAACGATATGCATTGAAGTACTGTTAAATAATTACTACGATAAACATATATATCACTTATAAATATAACGACAAAACAAAAATGACTCATTGACAAAACACACGTAAATTTTCGCATAAACGACGAAAAAACAAACATACGAACAATATATCTTTATGATCATAACATATAAAACACGTGCAAAGTATTTGTGTAAACAATTAATTCTTTGCAGGAGACCTGGAACCTAAACGTGGAAACGAAACACCCAAAATAGATGACCGTTAACGTTTTGTCTCTAAAACATGTGTAATCTATTTAAATTGGACAAAACATGTGCGTCTGTCTATTTCTAAACACCTGGGCTTTTATTTTTGTTGCATGCATAGCTATAATTAAGAAGATACATCAGATAATCCCGTCCACTTCTTGATGTGATATGATGGAATGGGTACTGTCTCAAAGGTCTATTAAGGATGTATGTTTTCTATGTATTTCGAATATTCCTATGCAATGCACTGAGGTCAAGATAAATTGTATTGGATATTTTTGTATGGTCTGTATTATTTCAGAACTATAATTTTTTTTACGGAATGTAGGTAAATAATTAATTAATTGTTTTCCTTGTTTTTTTATGATAGATATACCTACCTATTACAGATGTCTTTACTATTAGATAATGTAGGCACATCCTACGAATATGCTTATAAGCCGTTCTTCACCTATAATAGGTGCAGTAAGCTTTCAGAGCAATGCTAAAACTACTCTTCTCAATATGTAGTTGGTTTGTCGTATCGGATCGAAAAGTAGTTTTTCTTCATATTTATTGTGTTCTCTGCTGGCATGGGATCAAATCATATAAAATTATTACCACCAAGCCGTCAGGCTGAGCCCAGTTATGATAAAATGTTAAACTTACGGCGGGATTGGCTATTTTGAGCTGAGTTTTTACAAGCCGCGATTTTTACTATTTTGTATTCTTCGACCTATGGCGTACATAAATATATAATAACAGGAATAATTATGTAATATTTTAAGGTGTTATAAACCTTTGTTGTTCCTTAGATGAATTGAATAATACGTTGATACTTCATAATATTTTAATACATGTATTTATCAATTTAGTAAATGTCGTGTCGTCACCATCTCGCACAGTGTAAAACAAATTTTATTTTTGTTTATGCAACGGAAGTATTTAGTACTGCCGTTACCTGTGCAGGCGGATACATTAAATTAAGCTTGTATAAATAGACAGGTGGAGGCGAGGCAATAACCGCTTTATGAGCGAGGATGAGGAAAACATGGTAAATTTGGAGTTTTAAAATAAATGTTGCATATATTTATAAGGACTCTCAGTTGTATCTGTTTTATATAAAAAGATCTGGTGCCCGGGGACTTCAATCGATTTTCAATGAAATACAACATATAGGTATACCTAATTGGTGGCTGCTAGTGGCATATCTATGTGACATGTATTTTTCAAAACATCAAGGTATTTATAGGTACAAAAGAAAACAAAACACTGGTATGTACTGTTTTAATGTTCTTTATGACAGATAGCAGCCCTTATTGATTATTGGTGGTTATATAAAAGTTAAGGAATATTTGTTTAGTTAAAATATTCTAATACATCAATTATAGTAGTATGCTTTAGCTTTCCACTTTTAGAAGTTCCAATACGCGGCTTACGTGTGTACCTACAATATAAGGTTGTAATATTATGTACAAGATTTATGAATAAGGTTGGAATAGTGACAAACCTTAAAAGGTCAATTTCTGTAAATATTTACTTTTTCTGTAAATATTTATATGTAATAATGGATTCGGGTCTATTTCCAATATCACGCTGTTCCATGGCAGTTTTATAACAGGTGAAGCTACAACATACAACCGGAAGCCAATATTAAAATTTTATTACACGACTTTACAAAAATATTTGCTGAGGTGCCGCCAAAACCGTGTTCTCGTTCAATAAACACCAATAAATCACAGAAATATTTTCAATTACAATAAATCTAGCAGAAAATAAATAGAACATCACCTGCGCTACGGAATGTGGCTTCTTAAAATAATTTCAAAGGAATTTGTCCAGGTCGATTCGTTTCAAATATTTTTTCATAAATCGGCAAATATAAATCTTTATTTTCAGAAGAATAAGAAATGATTAATTATCTTTTATTTCAAATAAGATAAATAAACATTTTTTTTAATTGCAACATCTTCCACTATTAGCGTATAGTTAAAGGCGTATTTATAGAATTTCTGTGTGAAGAATTAGAATTTAGAAGTATTTTAAATGTAATTTCATATTCCTATTTTACATTTCATTTTATTACCACGGTATATGACAACAGATACTCTCTAAAGGATAATCTAAACGTGTTGAAATTTATCGCGACTTTTGTATGATACTTCATTTTTTTAATAGGGTAAAACCCGGATAGTTGCCACACTTTTTAAAAAAGCTCTTTTATTAATAATGTGTACT
>DWGW01000704.1:0-13496 GCA_018247775.1 Udranomia orcinus
AGCCGAGTCGAAACGATAAATCGTTTCGTTTTCACGCATCACCTACCAGCTCCACAAACTCGTTGATAAGTCACTCCGCGAGATAAATGGTGTTCATTATAATATACAGGGTGAATTTTTTAGCACTTCAGGAAATATATCGGCGCGTGAAAATGGGGCAGGTGCCCATAAAAAATTATTGATAGAAACATTTATTCTGCATGCTTATTTTGTTTCGAAATCGCAAGCGAATTCTCATAGTTGGGTTCATTAGGTTTCAAAGGTTGATGGAAGATGATCAGAAAAAAATAAACAAAACGCAAAGTATTGGGTTTCAAAAGTTCAGTAATAAAACTGAGTAAGAAAAAAAATCTTACTAACAAAGTAGTTATCGAAACAAACGTAAGGTTAGTGATGCTATAGGTAATGCTTTATGAGGAATTACCTACAATGTCGCGTAGGATGGCAATCTTCGGATTTACTTGATTTGCTGGCAACCCTGACCGAGTGTGAGGAGCGGAGTTCGGCGATCATCCAACATAATTAGTTTCAGTGATGTTTCGGCGACGTCGTTAGTTATAACGGCGCGTCGTTACTGTTCAACGTTATTGTTTTAAACCCAGATAAATGCAGTGGTTTAGTTCGATAAATATATACTTAACAGATTTTTTTAACATTGTATTTTCATACGCATTGTAATAAAAATTAAATGAAATTCCGCCCACCTATCATTCTGTATGCATGAGTTAGCACGAAAAATGACAAATAATTTTTATTTTTATGGATCCAACATGACGTTCCTATGATACGAGTACCATAGTTATATTTATTATTTTGTTTATTGCATAAACAAAAACATTTATTCCATCACATACAACATGGATATACGTCAATAACTGTTACAGTTAACTATTTATACAAAACGAACACTTCCACAAGCTGCTTTTAAATTAAACCCGACGAATGAAATTCCCTATAATAATAAAGAAAGGGACATTCCTAACAGAGTGCGAGGGTACTCCCAGGAGTGCAACATGTACATCTACTCCATTTGGCTGCCGACGTCATCAATTTTAATTTGCAACACAACAATAAAGGCTGTTGGATGAGTTGGCGGAATTGAGTTTGTATTTTATTTTGAATTGGTATGTTTGTACGATATTAACATATTTTGTTACTACCTACTGCCAGTGTGCGTCTGTAATTTTTAAATATTATAACAATGAGGTAGCAAACAAGCATGCGAGCTACATGATTGTCACTTATGGACATCTGCAATCAAACCATGATAGTGGGCGTTATGAAAGACTTATTATTATATCATCTGACTGCCTCGTTGGTCTAGCGGTCGCAAGCGCGACTGCTGGGCACGCTCAGGTCCAGGGTTCGATCCCCGAGTCGGGCAAAATGTTATTGGGTTTTTTCTATTAGGAATGCCAATAACAGCTCGGAGTCTAGGTTTGTGCTGTATATAGCACCGTGCCTCGGAAAGCACGTAAAGCCGTTGGTCTTGTGTCTGATCTCTCACCGGTCGTGTCGGTTTGCCGTCCCATCGGAACATGAGAGTGTGGGAATAGAGAGATAATAGAGTGCACCTGTGTTTGCGCACACGTTTGTGCACTATAATATTTCCCACGCAGATGGCTAATCTCTATAGAGATTGGCCGCCGTGGCCGAAACTCGGTCAGGAGGACCGATATATGTATATTATATCACCTGTAATAACCTAAGAAAGGACCGAAGTTCCTTCTCAGGTCGTGTGCGTCGTACTAACTAAGGACTAGGAGTGAGAACTTAGTGTCTTCCTGTGTATATAAAATGTAACTTGTATTTTTGTACTTTTATATATTAATGTTTCAAACCTTAACAGAATTGTGTGAATAGTGCAGCTTTAAAGTAAGTTAAGGCAGAGTTGTTGCGAACAGACGTGCTGCGACGAGCGCGTCACAAAAACCTTTCATTCCTTACACTGTCATATGACTTCATAAATTATAATTTTATCTTGCATATCACACACTATATGTACATATCTCGCCTTTGGGCGAAAACTACACATTTCAAAATTTGATTTGTAAGTTACGATCGTAAAAAAACTTTATACGATCATATCTACCGTTCCGTAAAAATATAATTAGTTCCGATATTGCAGCTTTGTCCCGTCCCAGCCTGAATGTGGTTTTTTATTTTTTATGGAGCGATAGATATGATTGTATAAAGTCTTTTTACAATCGTAACTCAAAAAACTATTATATTTCGTCCTAAAGGTGCGATATATGCGTAAGGTATTAAATAGTCTTTTAGTAAACATTAATTTATTTCTTGTATTCTGTCTTTACGGTATTCCGTTTCTCAGAATTTCACCTGCTATTACTTCTGTTTTCTGTACCGTACGAAACAGCCAGCAAATGAAGGAAACGCTTTAGTTTATCTCATTAATTAATACGGTTGTGTAGCGGGATGACATGCTGCAGCATTACACACGACACGAGTTGTGTAGATACGAATTAAGCAACGGTTCTCAAAGTTCACGAGTGTATAATTACTTCATTAGATTGAGCAACGCTTTAGTTACATAGTACTCGAAGAATAAGGTAGAAGATCTGTCTTTTACATTCTAACTGAAATGTGGCAGAAGGATAATGTTTGAGTAGGTATCATACAGCAATTAACTCTAGGTTTAGTTGCTGTCAAATGATCAATGGATTGCTTCCAATATCTACGTAAGACTGAGATTAATTTTAATTAAAAAATATATATAAATAACGAAGTATATCAAGGTAAACATTTTGTAGAACCAGAACATAATCGAATAGAGCTAACAATCTATCTCGTTAAACTTTTACTACCACCATATCCTTCACATATGTATCTAGGCTTCACATATAATAATAACAACATGTATGTGTGTATGGTCAATAGTGTTCTTTGCCATGAAAGTCTAAATCTCTGTGTACAAGCACAATATTTGAGAACCTCTAGAACTAGAGTATCTTGTTTCCTTAATTCGTCCGCCGCTCGATTGCTTAGTTTGACGCAATTTATATACGGGACTTACGTCGCCTTGTAGCGAGGAGCCCCGGCGCTTTGAGTAATTAGAGCGTTTGACTGTAGCACTGCACTAATTCTAATTAATGAGATCTGGATCAGCGTGATGATGACAATAATAGTCTGTTAATATTTATGCCTCGTATTGGGAATGGATGTTGGTGTTTTTATTCTATCCCATTAATGCGATAAATGCGAAAGTTTGTTAGCATATTTGTTACTCTATCACGCTAAAGTTATTAAACGGACTTACTTGTAATCTTCACAATAATATACGATAGTTTATATATTAGAATAGCACATAGACTATAATTTATAACGGTATTGTAAATTGGCAAAAGTATAATGATAAGTGTCATTCAGAAGAGACTCTGCCATTCTAAATAATATATATAAGCGGACAAAGTCGTGGACAATAACTAGTATCATATAAGTTGTACTGTCTGTATGTATGATATTTGGTTAACGATTCTTAATTCACTGTCAGCTGTTCCAGTTAAGAGTCTCATACGATAATTTGCATATCTACAGCAGAAGTAAATGCTCACTAATTGCTAATGGAACTATTTTTTGTGCATGTAAGTTATAGTTATAGACGTACTAGATTAGTTCTATATTATAATTCTTTTCTATTGTCATTGCATGTTCAACTAGTAATAAAACCATAAACCTTTGACACTTCCAGGTTCAGGCCAGATTAAGAGAAAATGCTGTCAGGTTAACAAGAAGTATACAGACACGTAGACAACCTAAATAACCATGTACTTCTTTTATCTCATTCTTATAGCCATATCTCTATATGTTTATGACGATACGACTCAAACCCCACATTCATTACTGAAACGTCGCTTATCCGATACACAAGACAAACGGAAATTCGAAAAGCGTCTACAAATACTCCGAATCTAGCGCACAAAATTGCTGCAGACAATCGTCGTGTTCACATTTGATCAAATTGTTTGTGCTTGTAAATTAAGTACCATTGTCTGTAGCCGTCTGATGTTCTGAAGTACCGCAATTGTTATAAGCTACGAGCTTAGGGCTGGCCATAATGGACTTCTTTTTATCGGAGACGCGATTTTAGTCGTACGGTTATTCAATTGTACTTAATACACCGTTTAAAAATGAAGTTGTAATTTTCATGTATGATAACATTGAAAATAGTTATGGTGACTATATGCAACTTATGGCCGGCAACAACATATAAATGTGTATTATATTAGTGTTTGTTTGTTGTTGTTGTTTGTAGTGGCCCTGTCTTCCAACGTTTAATCAATTATATGAAACGTCAAAAAAGTTGAGTATTTTCAGCTTACAAACTATTTGTATAATGCAATCTCATATAAAATAAATAGGTGTGTTATATGAGTTTGTTGCGGCCAAACGTCAATCGCGATATAAACATGGCAAGTATAATCGAGTCCTTAGATAAACTCGATTATGCCTTTGTGTTAGATGTGGCTGTCCCCTTATTACGTCTGGCCCGAACTTGGATATTCATTTCGTATTTATTCAGAGGTTGTAGTTTGTTTGGAAGGGACGTAGACAAATAGGCTGGATAGTTTCTAGCGCTTTGGCCACTTGAAGGGTTAAACACACAAGTGTCACTGGGGATTACGATGATTTTGTGAAGATGAGGGTGACGCGCAGTGTTCGGGCGAGGGAAAAGTTTCCCGACGAGAGCCTTCGATAGTTACAGGAAATATTATAGTAGCAGGTTACAGGAAATATAGTGACTGGAAAATATGCGAGTATTGAGATTTATTGCTTTCATGGGAATCGCTTGTTACTTTGTTTTTTCTCTCGAAAAACGATAGATTTGCTAACGTGTGGCGGCATTTCATTCTCGCATAATAGAGTACGTATAGATGTAGCATAATCTGATGATAAGTAGTCACCGCTGTTTTAGTATAATGCCCTAGTATAGTCGCTTTGACAAATTCCAACGTCGCGAATAAAGACTAAGCTAAATGAGAAATTATTACAGAAATTATTACAGAGAATTTCGAATAAAATTATAGCGCTGCTATAAATATGAAATATATGTATCGGCATTCAGAACTTTTGTCGTTACGTTCCTGGCAATAACAGCACGACAAATGCCATTTTTAAGACGAATGGAAGCCCTTTGAAGCTACAGACGTCTGCAATATTGTGTTGACAAATAGCATCCGGCTGCATGCAAAGGGGAAGCTGGGGTTGTTTGAACATAATATCGCCCTTTGAGGCCATGAATGACAAGGGAAGAAGGTGGAATAAAGGGGTAATGAAATAGGCAAGCCGATATTGAATTGATGCAAACAATATTATTTTACACGATCCTTCTAATTACATGACACTTGTAATCTAGGAGCACAGAATTTGACTTTACGTTTTGTCGAAATACACTTTCTCCTATGCCGCCTACAAGCTATTATGGATATTTATGGGCAGTGGCAAGCATTTAATAACGTGAAGGAATGAAATTTCTGTTTTTATAGATCTATTATATAAAAGCTATATTATACGGTAAGAGAGTTACGTTCAATCCCCAATTTTGAAGGAAACCGGCCGACATAAAGGCTAGGCATGCAACTATATTTTACAATCGCAGATAAACATCCCAACACAGATCCGTTTAATAGTTACAATGATCATATATTTTATTAAAATTATGTTTTAGATTTTCTCACGTTAAGAGCTCATAAAATGTTAGTTGACCAATCAGTAGTTTAACTAAACATTCAAATCAAACAAATAAATAATCTAATAGAATCACTTTAAACGTTATTACCACTCCATACTCTCTCAGTTTAAAACGTCATAACAAGAACAAGATTATGTAAGAACGATTGAACACAACAAAGCAACTGTTCAACGCTCTTTACCCGCAACATAAAACAAACAAAAACTATATGAATGATGGTTTTGTTGAGACACTGCAGAGAAACCGCAAAGCGTGTTTTTAACTCACACCAAGAAATACTTCAGTGACTCGACTCGCATTGTGTAGATATTTTTAATTTTATATTCTATAATTTTTAATATTTATTAGCAAATGTATGTGCCGTCCATGTGATGGTAAGTGCACAGTGCCGCCTATGGACATCTGTAATTAACCTAAAACAGGAGATCAGGACAAAGAACACGAAATTCTTTCTTAATCTGACTAAAAATCGTTGCTACCATTGAGGATTAAGTTGGAATGCTTCGATTAAGTATGTAAAAACTGAAACCACAAGAAAAAGGCAAAAAATAGGTATGGTCATGCCTCCGGAGAAGAATCACTTAAAACTTTAAACTACACACACTTTAAACTACCTGTATGGTTTTTTAAAAATTCCAGAATCCTATACCTAATTTCTTCGCCGTTGTACTGTACTGTATAATATCATAGTTTTCGAAAAATCTTGCGTAGCATATAGTAGCTATATTATAATAGGTAATGATTCTAGCTCTTGTGTTAGATAGTTTACTCTCGATTAATAAATCCATCAGTCAGGTCATGTCTTTCGTTTAATAGAGATGTGGGTAAAAGCCCTCTTCTGTAGGCGTTACATTGACCCGTTGTTACTCCTGAGATGTTACTGCAATGAAACATTAGCGATGGTATGACAGATTTTTTTTACTGGAATAAGTATCATGCCGATAAAGCTTGTCTATGATTTTCTCCGGTCGAACAAGGTACCTAATCCGGATATGGGACAACACTAATCTGGATATGGGATTAATAAATTGAAAACAAGGATACCTAATCCTGTAGGATCCGGTTCCATGTAAAGTTCAATGACCGACCTTAGTAAATATTTTTATAAAACTCCAAATATAACGGAACTCCTGTCTAGGTCCTGGCTAAAAATATGGTAGACGATGTCGACGGTACATTAGGTCTAAAAGGTCGCTTTTAGAATCGATTTTTTTAATAACCAAAATAGAATTAATATGGAGGATACATTTATTACAATCGTTGCATAAATATTAGAAGGCTCGAGATTGTCGTAAAAATAAAACACTTTCTACAAACAGCGAGCGACCAAGAATGGATTAGACCTTCGCCTGTACTTTTTATAATTTCCCCTTAATAGCATTTCCATCTAATTCCTCGGCTGCGAAACGTAACACCTGGCTTCATAGGAAAAATGTAATTTGCGTCCGACACCATCTTTGATCTCTTTATCCTGGTCTGATTTAAGGCGAGTTTGAAAATAAAATGTACTTCATGAAGCTTTATTTAGATGGCGACGTCACAGCGCAAAATTAATAATGAAGTCGGTGCCAAAGAGATTGTGAAAATGTGCTTGAAATAACAACTTTGTACTTCGTTTGGAGACAGAGTGACATATACTCGTATATACCAAGATGTCATAAATAAGTACGTAAATTATTTTAAGAGTTCGCACATATGTATGGACGACACATACATATCTAAGAAGTAGCAACTAAGTATTAGCTCATGAACGTCGAATACATTTCTATCAGTCATCAGTCATCGGCTTCCAGCGCCCTCAGATTCTCAGTTTACGGTATACCAGGAGAAAAACGGCGGAAAGACTCCCAGTACTCTTAGAGCCTAACCTATAAAGGTAATTAGATACTCGAGAAGTTATTACTTACACAATTACTTGTAACTTATTTAATACATCATTAAAAGGAGGAAGCAATCAAAGAAAATTTGAAAATAAAATGTCCTTTGTGAAGCGCTCTCGACGTTGCCGCCACCGACGCAATGTTGTTAATGAAGTCGGCGCGAAGCGAATTAAATTAAAGCGCTAGTACCTTGTGGAGGACCTGGGCGTTTATTGTAGCACTGGACCTTATTACCTATTTTTAAATATCTTTCACCAGGTCAAAGGTCGCAAAATTCACAAAATCGCACCTCCCTGTCCCTACATTTGTTTCTTTATGTTGTATTTTAAAAGAGTGATGGAAGATTTTTTTCCGCAGACTTTTTTCTTCTCTACCATAGCCTCAGAGCTTAAAGGTGTTAAAAAGGCCAATGACCACTGACTCCAGAACATGTATATGACGTTCATTAAGTGTATTTGTGTACCTTATAATGAATAACACATTTGATTATGGATGATATACATGTTGTTTGGCTATATTTTTGAATGATTCACGCGGAAAAATCAGACGCCAAACAAACATATTTCCAGACATGCCCTGTGTACTACGATTTATCCGAAATAATATGTGTTCATCATGTAATTTTTTTCCTGTATGAGTCACTTCCCACTAGATCAAAAGACCAGTCTGTTCTGAGTACTGAGTACATACTGACTTTGAGAACAACGATGACATCAGTACGTCACGTCATCTTCTGATGTTTTTTGTCGATTATGGCCATATTGGGATGATCTAGAAGGATAATACTGTAACAACGGAAACTTGACTCATATTATTATTAAAAGTTAATGATGACGTTACGTTACGTTACGTCATTATCTGATGTATTTCTTCTAATTATGGCGATGGGTTAGGATCTAGAAGGACGATAAAGAAGGATTGTTTAAATATTGATTCATATAATTATCGAAGACAAAATTTAACGTTCGATTTTTTTCTTTGTTTTGAAACTACTCCTAAAGCCACTATTCCGTTTAAAAACTTCCACTAGCTTATCTATACACGTATCTGTGGCGTGTAGACGAGAACTTCGGGAACCTTCTAAGTATTTTTGCTTACGTAAAACCCGTGGCGTACGGATATGAAATCTGCAAACTGTGTGCAAATATCAGAGCTGAGTATTCGTTGCAAATGCGCCGATGTGCAGTGTTTGCAACCTCCGGAACGTTGTGCGCCACTGGGATCGGCTGCGAGCTGGGAAATGTAACGTCTTATTTTGCATTTTTATGAGCATAAGTATTGGTTGTGTGTAAATATTCCCGTGTTGTTTGATTCGTTTGTCACTTGAACTGGGTTACGTGCCGCCCCGATGCGGTTGTACCATAATGTGGATGAATTAGAGTTTTGTCATCACTATGTATATCTGCTCTTAGTACTCTACGGATTATACTTCATACTAGGATATAGTATGAAGTATACTAATTTGCTAATATGAACTTCTTCATAATCTTTTTGCGTGCTCATCATATAGTGATTGAGTAACACAAAATCTTGAAATTTATAATTGCGAAAGCAAGTACGTTACTAAATCTGAAACCGCTTCCCTACCCAAGCTAAAAGTTTTACTACAGAAGACGGATATTTTACTCATGCTTGCCACATTCTATTCTGTAGATGTATATGTCGTCACAGCCGTGGATTATACACGAAATTTGCATTTATGCGATTTTGATGGCAGCAAGAGGTCGAGCGTGCAATTAGCAAGTCGGAATCCGGTGAATCCAAAGTGGGATTTCTGGATCGTGATTTTGGAAGCTGCGCATTTCATCAAAGTCACGTTCGTTCTGTGTTCCAGATCTGACATTTCTACTCTCCATAAAAGATCAGAACTACAAGGCATAGAATTTGTACGTTTTGCAATACCTGAAAAAAAAAGTGATATTAAAAAATAAAAATAACAACAGTTTTTTCTGACAATCGGATGCTTCAATGGAAATAATTCTTACAGAGTAAAGGCCACTCTAGGCTATATGCAAGCAAAATGTAAATGATGGAGAGAGAAGAATATTACATTAATGCGTATTTCGATACGGCACTGGCCCATTATAATTTCAAATTCGGAGCCGCGAACGGCGTAAATAGCAATATTCTTTAAAATATATCCGAGAATGAAAGTATTTCAACCCTTTTGCAGCAAAATGATTACCGTGTTCTGCGTGTGTTGCTACATGTTTACACATATATATTTACATAGGTCGCCCTTAGGTGCTAATTCACCATTCACCATTAGGTCCAAGAAAAAATTGATGAAATACACCTTGAGAACTTTAAGTTTATCATTAATGCCAATGTTAATGTATCAAGTACATCGAGCTGTATTTAATATGATTCTACCAATGTTAAAACAGTATGTGAGATATCACTAATATTGAGTGGTTAGAGCGTAGGTGTCGACTTGCTCTACAGATACCATTTTGGGCACGTCCTTTTTTTCATTCAGTGTGGAAACAGCCTAAGACTAGCTCTTATCCTTTAAACCCATGGAAAAGGATTTTTAAGGAGGAAAACAGAAACAAAAGAAGTCGTTCTAAATACTAAAAAATACCTGAAAATGCAGTTTCATTTTGCCAGTTCGCTGTATTATTCAAAATGACTGAAAAGCTCTAAACGTGAATGCGTAAAGCACTGCGCGAAATGTAAAAACATACCGCGCCATTTTCCAAAATAAAGGAGATTTTATGAATTTTTATTTCTCAGGCCTTTTTACTGCGTTAATATTAATCACTTGATTTTAAATCAGTTAAATACGACGGTATTTTCTGAGCTTTGTTTTTACATTCCAATATAGAAATTCAATCAATAATATCTTTATCGTGATTATATGTAAATCGACGCATTCAGTACGATACACAACAATTTGCCTTTGGCTTGAACAGTGATGAGGGCATTGCTCAGGTGTTAGTTTTCACAAGTCTGTTGCGATATTTCAACGATGAAATTTCGGGAAATAAAATATATATTTATTATTATTGGTAAAAAGCGCAAAAACACTAAATTATTACCTCGGCCACATTTTCAGCAATTCTTAGTTTCAAATTCCGCATTAATGACAAAGAGTGGGGGTCAAAGAGAAGTTGCTTATTTAAATTTCTTAGCGGCCCGCGTAAAGTCCTTATTACATTAGAATCGAAGTTAACCTGCGGAACCCGAAGCCCAGTGGTAGGCGGCAGTACAACAAAGCGAATGTACTTCCGGCGAGGAATTGCTTACGGAAGTTCACGTTGGAATTAGCGATTGCGCGCCGGAAGGGAACGGGCGGAATTATAGCCGTTCCGCTGTTGCCGGTATAGTTGTTTTACGGATATATTGGGAACGCACTTGAGATCATTAAGTATAAAGGCGACCGCTTGGACGCAATCTATCTTGGACTTTGGACGGACGCAGTCTGATGCCAAGCCTAAAAAAAACTTTTAATTTACAAGAACATGACTCTGGATTAACAGTCCTGAGTAGTCAAAATGAGTAAAGAAGTCCACGAGTAGGAATGATAACTTAACATCAGAGTCTGCTGCATACATGTCTACTACTTTTCGGAGTATGTTTTTAAAATTCATGATGGCGTGTAATTTAATTAATTTTGTTTTACATGGTGGAGTGGGTTGCACTGACGTGTGATGGCAGGTGGGTACTATCTTTCCGCTGGCATTAAGCAAATCGTTTAAAAGGCTCAACTGAATCTCACATCGAATTACGTAAAGAGGTCCTCATTTAAATTCGTCGCGAGCGCATTCTGACGTGTTGATTTAAAGCCGCCATTACAGAGATCAGGACGATGCCGCCCCTCCGCCATTCCGCCACTCGCTAACCCGCGTTATTTTTCTAAACGGCTCATTCGAGCGGAGCCTTTTGATTTTAAGCAGCAGTTAGGAATAACGGCTCATATTTTAAAGTGGCCGTTCTTAATATTTGTCGTTGAAGATATTTTTTACAGTGAATTTTCAATCTAGACGTTTTATTCGAAGTAAAACTGTGAACAATCAATCACAAGTAACTTTTTTTTTTTCAAAGAAATCCACAAATACTTTTTACTAATCCCATTAATTGAAGGCTTATAATGCCCATGGGACCTTTTGACCATAGGATATTTTTATTAATTCAAAATTTTTTACATCTTTTTGACCCATTTTTTCATATTCAGTATATAGAAAATCCATAAAATATATAATATTTATTGCTGAAGTGCTTGATAATAACTTTGTTACTTTATACCATTATCCTAGTATTCTAGACAACTAAATCATGTACATACAGTAATAAAAACTTGTCTGTACGTTATTCCATTTTTGTTGTGTAAAAAGTATCACTAGAAAACTTAGGAAAAATATTTCTACAGTTACGCAAGTTTTGTCATCATAGGTGGCAAAAAGTTCTTCATAAGTTCTTCATAATTTTCCAGGTTTTGTTTCTAGCTCTGACGTGTGTTCAAAATTTTATAATGATAGCTAAGTGGTTGAGGCGCGAGAGCGTAAGAGAACTGACTCATACACGCATTTACAATGTTGTAGTATAGATGTATTTAGAGCGATCTCCCGAATTACATTCAAATTTATAATATGTACTAGCTGACCCGGCGTAATTCATACATCCCATCAAATCCCGTTATTGATAATATATGACTCACTAGTCAAATTAATGCGGGTATGTAAACAGTAGCAGATCGATAATATTGTATTGAAGCAAAAAAAGTTGTACAGATCTGATCGTTTCCAATTCCAATTCCAAAATTTCCTGCAAAATTTCAACGAAATCTGTCTAGCCGTTTCGGAGTCTATAAGGAACATACACACATCATCTTTTATATATATTTTTAGACCTTTTATAGATGTATCTAGAGCGATCTGTGGACTTATATTCGCATTTATAATATGTATTACTCAGGATGTGTTTAAACCGCGTGCGTTTAGTTAGTGCGTATCGATCGAGTTTGTTTAGACGTGGCTTTGATTGGATTTCGAAGTGAAACGATTCAGTACTTTCGAACTTGTTCGATAAGGCGAGTTGCCTTAAAGTTGAATCACATTCAAGTAGCTTTTCCAATGGCGGAAAGCTCATTCAAAATGTTTGATTGGTGTTATTGTTATTTAGGAATACGATTTTCAATGATTAAGAAAATAGATTTCAACAATTATTTATTGACTGACTTCGAGTTATTTTGTAAGATACAAAATGGTATGTAAAGTTAAATATTTTAAAATCGGTATTACACTTAAAGTAACTATATTATAATATATATTCACTGGGGGGCATGAGACATGATGACATGGATGAGGTCTCTTTACAACAGAGAAAAGTCTGGAGTATACTTCGCCGCCTTGCTCCAATACGGGTTGAGCAATGTAGGTGAGTAGTATCAGTCTGTCAAATGTTTCCAAATGTCCATATCGTCTTCGTTATATGTACATTTTATACGTAACTATTAATAGTAACTTTTTTCAGGGAGCATATTTTTTAATTTTTTACCTACGTCACGCGGATGTAAGCACGTAAGTAGCTCGTAGTCCGGGTATCGTATAACTTTTTCGTAATAAATCGTCACAAAAAACGTGAAAACGGAACGAAACTTGATTAATGAAAATGAACTCGTTACCTGCGCTGTTGACTGCTATAAAAATTACAAATGGGCCATAATTTATCAGGAAACTTGTTGTCAAATTCTCTCCATTTTCGCTTTATGTCTTGCTATAAATTATATACATTATATTTTGGATTTGTTGACTGTTTTACAAATGGCATCCATATTATATATATATATTTTAATTTATACATAACATTTAGTTTATACACCCCTATTTTTTAATTGCCAGAAAAAAATGGCGGTAACTACTGCTTTTACTTATCACATCTAGGAAAAAAAAGTTAATATTGGT
>DWGW01000705.1:0-13496 GCA_018247775.1 Udranomia orcinus
CTTTAAATAACGTTTATAATGATTACTTAGCGTTACGTATGTATTGTCATTTTAAATATTAATTTGAATGATTACTTATAATATCAACCGTGTATAGATTAGTGACACTAAGTAGCCATTAAGTGTCTCCGTGTACGGCCGCTAGACATAGTGCGATAAGTCTAACTTATCCAGTACATAGACAGTTAATTAGCTGATTTGGTTACATCTAGAGTTTAGTACAGATGCTGTTGTTGCTGAATTCAGATTTCAAATACCGAGGTGCTTGAATACTCTATAGCGTTGTGCACTGTAGTAAGGGTTGCCAAGTTATCAAATTCGTTTTTTTTTTTAATTTCGTTCAACTGTTCAAAGAGTGTATGCATTATGTATTCAGTCTAACATCGTCGTATGTTGTATTCAGGATTGCAGATGTTAAACAAAATAGTTTATTAAAAGTGTGGCAACCCTAGATAGCAACTCGAGAAGAACTAGCCACAGCCTCAGAAGCCGGTCAGACCTGCGTTCTATAGCTGAATTTAGTTCAAATAATAATGCAGAGGTGCTTGAATACTCTTTAAGCATTGTGCGTTAAAGTATTACTTGCTGCTCGCGTATGTTTGTGACGGTTAAATATAATACAGACTTACTAGATATTTCAGTTGCCATAGAATTAGTGTTTCATTTTAAGATGTTTAGGAACATTTTGAAATTAACGTAAAGCGCTAAGTGACCAACTTTTTTGCACTTCTAAGAACTAATCTTATAAATTATGTGCTTTCTTAGCAATAAAACACTACGATGCTGTTAAATTATAAGCTTTAAAATCTCTAGCTTGTAAAAGGAATGCTAAATAAGTGAATGTCATTGAACTCGTGAGTGGCATCTTTACAAAAAAAAACAATATGATAAATTAAACAAAAGTATCGCAAAGTGCGATACAATGCCTTGCGAAACCTTTACACCCGTTCGCTCTATTTTGATATAAATATTGTTTTACTAAGCAGCTATTTGTGTAATTCAAAATTTTGATACAATCGATTCGGTTTTCCGCTGCATGTTCGTGATTACATAAGGAAACAACGATTTATTATAAATATCACTGTTAATTAAATGGGTCTAAATAAATACTTAGGTCGGAAACGAATAGACTTTACACACGTAAGAAGATTATTTGACACAAGTTACAAATAGTGCGTACTTACTTGAATTTTAGTAGCTATCTAGTCTAGCTTTCCTTCCCAAAACATTGTTGTTTTAGACGTTATGGATAGGCACTAAGATTCAATAATTTTAATCGTCTCTTATGAATTATATAGAGCTCGTGTGTGCTTACCAAATAATTGTAGCGTAGACTAGTCACGAACGGACACTTGCGATTTGGCTACTTAACAACTTAAATCCCTCATCTTTCTAAACAATTGTCTCTTTAACTTTTCTAATAGTATTGTTATACATAAGACTGATAATTAAATAAACTCATTCAGTACCACGTAAAGTGAATGCATCAAGTATTGAACTTAGTGTCAGTCTATTAAGAGAAAGTGTTTGTTAAATAATTTGCACTTGCCTAATATTGCCAATGTGCAGCCGACATTGTGAAGAATAACTTTTAAACATTTTATCTAGTAGAAATTAAGTATGATTTTTAATAATATTTGCAACATTACAATTGAATTATCATGTAGTCTCACTAAAATCTATTGTCACTGTTGATTTAAAAGCGATATGCTTATGTTTACCACCTAAACAAAGTATATTTTAGTCTATCAATCACCAGTCGCACCAATTTATTTGATTGATGTTACTTATGAATTACACCATCTCACACTTAAATTCTACATTAATGACATATGATTTTATTGAGACTGGCTGATAACAGCCAAGTATGTATCAAAATTATGATTGAATTGAATCAATTTTTAAATCGGACACCAATTTATTAAATAATTTTAATGACTTGCTGGCTGCCGAATGCAATGTTTTCAATAATTAATTACATTGTAGCAATATATGTGTGAATCTCAAAAATTGTCTTACGCGTTACGTATAAATTATACATAGTTATTATGCTTCGTTAGTGTCGTGTCGATCATTCCATTTATTGGTCACCCGTGTCACATTGACTCACATAACAATACGTGTGAGCGAATTGTTCGTTAAAACGATACAAGAGACATAATTAGTTAACGCATCGTCAACTCCAATCAAGTTTAATTCTAAAGCAATATATTTTTATTTAAAATTTATTTCAACTACTTACAACAAGTGACGTAGCTGAAATAAATTTTATCACTTTGGTTTAATTGTGTGTTATTAATATTTTACTGTGATAGAACTAGGACTTATTGTAAAAAGTTGTTTGGCATATTAGTTACAATTTCATTTATGATGTTATATGTAAATATTTTAAGTAATAGTAGTCGCAACAATAGTTACGATAGCATTCAATAGACAATGGACCCTTGTATTCAGAATCCGTATGTGAATGCTCCTCGTTGAATGTACCTACTAGGGGATTACATATTCCGAAAGACGTCGGGCCTCGGGCCTGCGTCTTCTGTCACACCCTAATACAGTTCCTAGTTACAAATAGGTGCATTTTAAGTATGTATTGTGTATTTGTTATTACTTATGTAAGTTTTGTCGCATAGCATGCGCCGAACACTGTATGTATTTATAAATTTAGTATGACATTGTGTACAATATTTACTTAATTTATTTAATTTGTCCCCGCTTTTACTGGTAAAAGCGACAGTTTCTTTTTAATCACTTATAAGTAATCGAGTACAAATTAGAGACCAACATCATAATGTATATGTGCCGGACACATTTAAAAAAAATATTTTTTTAAAGTTCAATGTTCAGTCTATGAAATAAAATCTAAAAGCGAAACAAATTTGGTGACAATCAGATAAGTGATAAATACAAAATTACACAATTTGGGACTGAAATAATGATATGTAACATGTTGTTATATACATAGATATTTTTCTATTTTCAATAACCCATAAAATATTTTTAAAAAATCCGTTGATGAATCGTGTTAAACAATCCATTAAAAACATTAACTTTCAGTTATAACTTACGTATATTTATGGTTTGCATTATTTACTGAGTTTTGTAAATTTTTTTCAACTACTTAAAGAAAAATGTTATTTCAAGTGTCAGGAAACAAGTTGCTACATTCCATAGGTCTTTGGTACCTATACTATTGATAATTTGCGAAGATCTTTTATGTATGCAGCAGTAAATTGTACATATCACATCACCATTGAACTTGAACTTGTGTCCATATGTAAATATTTATATACTACGGAACCTGAAGCTGGAAATATCTTAGGTTTCTACAATGAGTTTTTATTGTGTGATTGTATATTTTATCTTTTTATATTCACTGAGGTATTTAGAGATATTATTTTATTAAAGGCTACCGATTATAAATTTAGGAAAATTTAATAGTTAATAAGTTATTATGGCGAGCCAGATTAGAAAAGTGAAAGTAGTAGCAAGCTCCGTGTATTTATGTAAGAGCTGTTGAAATGTTACTTAATTTCAGAAATAAATTTCTATAAAAAGTGTACGTTCTTTTTAATATTTTGTATGTTTACCCCGCACCATTTGTATTCCCCTACGTATCTAATAGGTATTAATAATTCTATTCTCCACCTCACACCTTCATCTCACCTGGGATCGATTGACGGGCAGCAGTCATGGCCTACCGTTGGTCTGCCTTACTAAACTTTAATATTCAATTATAAAATAATATAAAAATATTATAAAGCAAACATTAGCGCATGAGTTGAATATTATTTAGCTGTGGCTTCATTACACTTACCAATTATGAATCCACTAGCTGAAATACTTATTATCGGGTGTTGCAATATTATATCCAGAATGACACTGTTAAAAAACTTGCTTTGAGTTCTACTATTCACCGATTATGATGCCACCTCGCTGTTCTATTTTGCAAAGCAAGATAAATAATTATATACTATGCGTGCCAACACATTTGTCTCGCATTATTGGCATAAAAATCACTGTGATCGTAGATACCTCAGCTAGGTGCCTTATACACTTACATAACAAGGGAATTTTATACATTTATACGTATCATATTAAACTGTAGACGGGGCTATAGTCTATCTTACATTGTTTGCATGTCTAAAATAGTGAATACACATTTCTTTCTAGCAAAATTTTATTTATACCACGATATCAGATCATATTAAATATTTTCTACATTTATACACAAGTGAGTGCACATTAAATACATTTGCAACTTTTTCATAATAAGAAGATAGTCAAGTGAATAACCTTGTTCTACATTATAACTTACATGATATTAAAATTAATACAACGCAATGAGTGCAACGTATATATTATTAAAGTTTTGTCAGAATTGTGAACTATAACTGAACATACTTGTTAATAATAAAAGCACTTCGCTTTAATACCAATGGAAATTGAAAGATAACCAAATATAATAACAACACGAAATAAAGCTTATTATAGCTTTAGTTTTCTTTCTCATTTAGTTTCTATCGACTAATTTTTTTTGAAGTCTAAGCTTTCACAGGTGCGAAGTTATTATTAATAAATAGACACAGACATACAAAATAAAAATAACAAATACACATTTTACATTTGCTTTTCGAGAACTTTTCGTTGTGTGTTTAGAGATTTTCTTTTAGGTCTTACTTTACTGATATTGAATTTATGGTAAGCTTTGACATAACCTTTAAACACATAACAACAATGTCATTAATAACCCTGATTTTTATTACACAGCTAAAAATAATAGAAGAGATTCCATTAATAATGGTTAACATGTCCTTTTATGAAAAAAAAACATTTTAAAACCTACAAGGCCAATCTAGACTTACTTACTAACTAAATAAAATAGATCACATTTAGATAATAATAAAAGCTAAGTTTAATCATATTTATCATTGGATATTATATTAATTTTTTCCTTCATGTAGCCTCTTATACACGACAAGCACATTCGGATGGTGTTCGAGCTGGTCTCTTTGGCGCAGACAGTCGCTTTGATGTACCTGTTCCATACTGTATGCCAGAACCAATACGTTCTGGATCCAGTTCCCCCGTTTCAATTTTAGCTAGAATGGTCTTGGAGCATTTTAAAAATGCTTCCTCCACATTTTCTCCTGTTTTTGCACTGGTCTCAAGGAACATCAACTCTGTAAACAAGAGACAAACACTAAAATGAAATACTGACATACCAACAGTAAAAATATACGATTAGTTATAACCAAAATCAATTGATGAGTTTCCATACTCGTTTTGATAGGAAACATTGGTATAGCTTACCATTCTCTTGTGCAAACTGACTAGCTTCGGTAAAAGTCACTTCTCTAGATTCTTCTAAATCCTTCTTATTACCAACCAGCAGAATAACAATATTTGGACTAGCAAGTGTGCGGGCATCTCTAAGCCAATTAGCAAGGGCATTAAATGAATCCCTAGATGTAATATCGTATACGAGTAGAGCACCAGCTGCACCTCTGTAATATGAGCGTGTGACTGAACGGAAACGCTCCTGTCCTGCAGTGTCCCATATTTGCAATTTAGTCGACTTGCCTCCGATGTTTACAATTTTAGATCCAAACTCAACTCCAATAGTATGGCATCTATCCTCCTTAACTGAAATAGAATGTCATGTAAAATAATTATGTCATTGTAACTTACTACAAAACAATCATAAACTCTGGTTTATTTTGATCCAAATTGATTCTTATTAGAATATAGATTTCAATTAGCACTCAAAAGCTACATATTTCCTTGCAGTAATGACATTTCATAGGATTTCGTGATGATCAACTGTTCTCAAATAATTAAAAGGATTCTGGTTAAATAAAATCAAAGGTTCAAGCTTCGAATTTTATCTTATAAATATCCATAATATAGCATAATATTCTTTTATGAAACATAAAGACTTAAATACTTTCGAGTTCTTACGAGCAGCATTAGTCCTTTTTTTAATCCTTTTTTCGCAATTCACAAAAATTACTTAGTAACCAAGTACATATTTACATTTGTTTCCAATAAAGTTATTTAGGAGGCTCGATTTACCGGTGCCAGCGCTTCCTATCACCAAAAATTTAAACAGATATTCTGAAACAGAAAAACAAATAAGATGCTTTCGTTTTAATACTCCAACTTCGCAAACTAGGTACAATTGAAGACTACGCACTCTTACTTAAAAAAAGTCATCACATCGATTTTCACTGGAACTTATTGCACTTACCGTATGATTCAGACATGATTACTTTTAACCAATGTGCTCATAACAAAGTCAAAATACTACACTAAATCTTATTTCTCCAAACAAATGCTCTAAAAAGATCTTAGAAGTCAAAACAACACACAGAACTAAAATATATAATTTTTTATTTTCAGCAGTCAACAATGAATTCAACAATCAAAATCAATCACAGACAATTTAACATAGTCTGTCGTTATAATTTTAAATCGTATCATTATAATAGTGTCTTTCTTAAATAATTCTGTAATGTTAAGTTAACTACCTGGTATCTGAATTCAAGACGTTTAATTATTGAATTTACGTTTTAACTGTAGATTTTAATTATTTCATCCATAGATAAGATGCTATAACAGTATATACTTATCTATAAATCGACAATGTTTTGACAAGTTATTAGACAATCCTATGCAATGACACTGACAATTTAATGTCAAATGTCATTTTGAAAATTTAATAGCGGATTTTAATTTTTAATATAATTGAAATTATATAAAATAATAAAAACATAAAATTCGTTAAAATGTTCGCAACAAAGCATTATGTAAGGATTTTACAAGTATGATACAAGTTACAGATGAGACCATAAAATAATTTATTATTCTTTTAATTGCAGGCTTTAAATACGCATCGGCTTATAACAATCAAACCATGGCGTACTCAAACCCGGTCTTTTTGGGAATACGTAAATATGATGTTCAATAAGCCTGACCCACAGCGGATAAAGGCTGTGGGTGCGGATCGAGCTTGTGCAGAGTGGGTTCTGCGTAATGGTGGGAGAGTCGTTTGGGCGAATGGACAAGCCCTTGACGACTACAACGCGTTGCCGTCTGAAGACCGAAGTGTACCAAAAATCCTTGAGATTGATGGTTCCGAGTCATCTATTTCACATTATGGGTTTCCACATCTAAGTATGTTTATAAACTTAACAGTCTTTTGTTTTTGGGTGCTCAAAGTTTTAGAGAATTTTTTCTCCAGGTGGCTGCACTATGTTGCAAAAAATAACCCTCCATGACAACAAATATATTGATGACCGTGCAATGAAAGGGCTGGCTTATGGTAAAGATACTCTGTCCCATGTTCAAGTTTCCCAATGTGCAAACGTTACTGACTCAGGGGTTAAAGAAATAAAATCTTTGAGTAAGCTTCAAACTCTCATAATATTTAACTTGGAAAGTGTTAAAAACATGGAAGAGTGCAAGCAGTTTCTAAAATCGCAGCTACCAAAGTGTAAAGTACAAGGTAAAATGATTTGTTTACTTAATACATATCTAGAGAAAATGATAAAATGAGTTAGGATTGTAATGAGTTTTGAACTCTCAGATTAACATATTATTTAATTTTATTTCAGGAAAAGAGGACAACATAAATAGCTAAACATAATTATGGTGACAATAAAATAAAACAACAAATTATATAACGGACATATATCATACTATTATTTTATTAAAATTTTAATATCATAAATCAATATCATTTCACTCCTGCACCTACCGCATCATTTACACTATTATATCCACCTTGCTTTAATAGATCTGCAAGATCTTTTTTAATTTTCGTTACAATTGACGGACCATGGTATATTAAAGCAGTATATATTTGAATAACATTGGCCCCTGCTAATATCTTTTCATATGCGTCTGCACCACTAAACACTCCACCAACACCTATGATAGGTATTTTTCCTGTAAAGCAAACGATATTCCAGATAATTAATTGTACAAGCATATTTTTTAATTTAAATATGGACTATTATTATTTGTAATTAAATTAGAATACAAGATATAATTATTATGAAAAATTTAATATTACTAATATATTTTAGTCAATTCAATTCCCTAAATTAAATTTTAAAAATATACCTTTAGTTAGCTTGTAAACTGTTTTGATCATTTCTGTTGATTTGTCTCTAAGTGGTTTCCCACTAAGACCACCTGCTTCATTTGAAAACTCTTGGTTAACAAGACCAGACCTGTCTATTGTTGTATTGGAAATTATAAGTCCATCTACTTGAGTTTCACGTTTTATTATTATAGAAACAATATCTTTTATTTCTTCAATGCTTAAATCTGGTGCAAGTTTAAGTAACAATGGTGGTCTCTTTGCACTCTGTAATGAATTTCTTGTTTTATTTACTGCAGTTAAGAGTTTTTGCAACTCTTCCTTACTTTGCAAAGATCTTAATCCAGGAGTGTTTGGACTGAAAATAATAATATTAATCAATGTTTAATACATTTTTGCTTGCTTACAATATAGACTGAAATTTGTTATGTACCTGCTTATATTTATAACAAAATAATCAGCTACATTATTAAATTTATTTATTCCTGAGGTATAATCATGGATAGCATCTTCTGAAAGTTTATTTTTTCCTAAGTTTATTCCAAGGAGTCCTCTATCTAAAAGGGCTCTATCTATGCTTTCAATTTTCTTGTATACTTCGTTGTGTCCTTCACTATTGAATCCATATCTATTAATTACAGCATTGTCTTCAGGTAATCTGAAGACCCTAGGCTTAGGATTTCCTGGTTGAGGTTCAGGAGTAACTGAACCAATTTCTACAACAGAAAAGCCTAGCTTTCTTAGTCCAACTACAGCATCTCCGTGCTTATCAAAACCAGCTGCTATGCCAATGGGATTACTTAGGTCATAGTTCAAAAATTTTGTTTTCTGAAAGTATAAATTTAAATAACAATTTGGTGCTACAATATGATTTATTTACAGTATATCTATATCAGGTCCTGGAGAAGTATTACAATAAAGTTTGCAAGGAATCATCTATAATAAAAAATATAATTATTTAAGTTTACTTATTTACCAAAACTTGTGGATCTTCAGAGGATTCATATGGAAATAATCCATATTTAATAGCAGTAATTCCTATTCTATGTGCTAACTCTGGGTTGACTCGTTGACTCAAGGGCTGAAGTACATTCTCATAATAACCGTTGAAATCCTTCTTATAGTATATAAATTGGTACGATAACGAGCCGCCTAGTGTTAAATAACACAGTGATTTGATTTTTTTCTAGAATAACATTATGCATTAATGAAACAACTTTCTTAAGTTTTGCATAAACATTACTGTTACTGCCTTAGGTTTTGCTTACCAAGTTATTTTGTTTTTTACTCATCTTAGCTTTTGTTTTCACGTTTTCTGTAAATAAAGCATGTAAACAATTTATAAATTCAGTACTATTTCAGTATCAATTTTGGCACACGTTATTGATATTGACAAATGACAGTTCGAAAGTTCATCTGTTAATAATTATTGCCATATTCTCGCTGGCAACATACTATTTTTGGTTTTTAGCCACAGGCAAATTAAACTAATCCTACTACGCATCTTAAAGATTCAACGTAATATACCTAATAACTAAATCCGTTTGTTGTTACTTTTTATATTAATAGTTATTAATACTAGATCATGTCAATTTCCCCATATTTGATTATATGTTATATAATTGAAGTAGTAAAAAAATCTAAAT
Organism: Udranomia orcinus; assembly: GCA_018247775.1. Taxonomy (NCBI): domain Eukaryota; kingdom Metazoa; phylum Arthropoda; class Insecta; order Lepidoptera; family Hesperiidae; genus Udranomia; species Udranomia orcinus. Next base: position 9,754 of record DWGW01000705.1, read on the forward strand.
AATGGCGATCGTACTCAACAAGAGAATTTTATTTTTGTTGGCACACCTACTTAACTGTCAATGTCATATCACTTCGCTCACAATTCAATTATTTTTATTTATTTGCTGAAGTTTTGACTTATAAATATAATATTCCAATATAGTGTACTGTTGTCTGTCTAAACAGTGTTTGATCAGTAAATGTGTTACAAGTCACTAGATATTATATTCTCGATTGCAATATGAAAGCAACATTGATATTTGACAGTGTTAATAATCTATTATTTTCTAAATGGGACGAGGCTTTTTTGTCGCGTATGAAATCGTTTAATGAACAAGTATGTTGTTTTAAGCGTTAAACCAGTTTTTAATGAACAATTTGACCGTGTTAAGGTCAAGGGCTGTAGCTATACTAAAACATAATATACCAACTATTGCCACCTGCATTGACATGATGTGAAAAATGAATAAACTTGAGAGGGGTTCCCTCTAATTCAGTAAAAAAATATATCTAGCAATATGTGCATATTACATGCTGTTATATGTATGTAAATGTATTGATATTTCATTGCCTTTGTTTCATCTATTGGTTCATTTGTTGCCTTTTTCAGTGTCCAGTACCAGAAACAGATAGCAATATCTCTGACAACCACCATGTCTCGCAACTGCTGTCTCCTATCATCACCTCCCAGAGGATCATGGCTGCTCAGTTTGGGAATACATACTCTTCAATGAAATGCAAAGATAACACTACAATTGTATTTGATGAGGTATATATAAAAAAATAAATAAAAATATTATGCAAATATACCCTTAAATAAGATTTATCAAATCAAGCAATGTGATATCTTTAAGTATCACAAAATCTGTTGACTTCAACAGGACAAATGTTTCGTTTCATTAGTTTTAATACAATACTTTTAAAAAATCTAATTGGTATCACTGAATCCAATGTTTCATCATCATTATAGCACATTCTTTTGTTTATTTCTTTGAATCCAACAAATTGGTAAGGGTCTAACAAAGCAATAAGATAATAGAAATTTGAAAGATCAGTAGAATAACATTAAACCAATCCTGAAGGTATATTAATATTGGTATTATAAAAAATTTGTTCACAGTGGCTGGACCATGTCTTTTTGATAATCAGCGAAGACGAAGTGGATGATGCTCATAGAGAGATACTTGACTGCAAAACTTTTGTGCAACATATATGTGGACATAATATTAATTTGTGAGTATCTAACCAGGGCTATATCTGTGTCTAGCAACTTAGGAATAGTATTAGACTGACTTTAGTATCAGTTAAATCAGTGCATAGCTATATGCACCGAATGTCAGATGAACGGTCAGCATTATTCTAAAACGCTTTTAGGGAAATTATACATCTTGGGAATGTTAACACTGATGATCAGCGTGCTTTAATTGATGAAGGTAGTTTGTTGTTCAACTCTTGAGGCAATATGGCCACAGTAGTAATCAGACTATTGAATTTAGTAACTTAGTTATAATGTTCATGGGCAGCAGCCACCACTTACGCTCAGTCTAATATTTTCAGGCTTAACTCGTCAGTATACCAAGACTGGCTCTCGGTTCTATTGGATAACCGCACTAAAGGGGACTATGTGCCGGGAGCAAGCGGTGTTATTGGTGAGAGTGGTGCTACAGCAGCAGCTCTTAATGCCCTGAAGAACATTTCTAAGGAGATAAAATGCTCCCCATATCAACATTATCACATCATGATTTTTGTCGGAGACAAAATGCTGGCTTTGTATTCTAGGTGATTATATTAATGTAGATTGTAGTATAGATTACAAATTTATGGTCATCTTGCTGCTAATTATTAAATTTTTACAGTCGGGGAAGTGAAGATATTTTGCCGCCAGACTTAATTCTTCTAAGCATTCAGTGTATCGCAGCTCAAGAGTATTGGGAAGAGGTTCGTAAAGAAAATGAAAACAAGTCTGCTCCTAACGAAAAAATTAGGTTACCATGTAAGTATATAACAGCTACAAATTGAAAAGAAAACTTTAAAAGGGCCATTTTTCGCCCATCTAAGCATTTATTCCTTACAGTCGGAAAGAAATATGGTAATACTACTATGTAATAGTGTACTATGTAGTTTCTTTAAATTAGTACCCTATTAGTACCCTATTAACACTTTTTATATTATACTATTATTTTATTACACTATTGTATATCTTATCTTCATTCAATTCATTCTTCATTCAATATTATTTACATAGGTATTAAATTATCGTATCATTTATATTTCATAGGGCTCTCGGAGGAGAACAGTGCAATTATAAATCTCTGTGCGGGGCCCACGGGCAGCCCCTGCGCTCCTCACTCTCTACACCTTGGAGAAATTGCGCCCCGAGTCATATTCGCTGTTGTCATAGATATGGAACTAAGGTGACATAATTATTGAATTCTTCTATTCTTATTAATAATGAATATGAAATGAATAAAATTAATTCTTATATTACACTATAGCATTTAATGACAGCACCAACCGATTTATAGCGTTAGTATTAATTATATAATTGAATTAATACTTTTATTGTACTACAAATGAAAAGACTGTGAAGAGTGGTCACATTGAAAAGAATACTAATAATAGTAAATCGTAAAGGCGTAGTTATATTTTCACAATATGATTATGTAAAGTTTATTCTATACAGGATCACAAAGATTAATTCAACAATTTTCCCCGTAAATGATTGGTTTCCAAATTGGCCATCTTTGAGCTCGCAATGTATTGTGAACTGGCCGCAGGTCATTACCCGAACGTCGAACAGCTGATAACCAATTCTCTTTTCATTACTGTTAATCGTGAAAATCAATAATATGAGGGTTTTTTTTAATATTCATGTTGCACTGTGCAGTAGTATTGAAATACTACCAAAATCTGTAAAAAAATTGCATAAAAAAACTGGAAAAACCGAGTAAAGCGGTGAAAAATTCCAACGCCATAAGCACCAGTATCGTGTCAGGAATCCATATTTTTAATATTCGGTAGGCTGTCATTTACACCGCGTATAAATTTTTAAAGTTTTTCAACGTGTACTGACGGACAAATGAATTATTCCACTCGGACACTATACACGGTGTAAATGACAGCGTACCGAATATTAAAAATATGGATTCCTGACACGATACTGGTGCTTATGGCGATGGAATTTTTCATCGCTTTTTTCGTGGTTTTTCCAATTTTTTATGCATTTTTTACAGATATTGGTAGTGTTTCAATACTACTGCACAATGCAACATGAAAAATCCTCATATTATTGATTTTCACGAATAACAGTAATGGAAAGCAAATAATGTATAAATTGGCTATCGGCTGTTCGACGTTCGGGCAATGACCTGCGGCCGGTTCACAATACATTGCGAGCTCATAAATGGCTAACTTGGGAACCAATAATTAACAAAGAAAATTGTTGAATTAATTTTAGTGAATTTAGTGTCACAAATCTACCATTGAAGTCTTTCGGCACGCTGTGATTTACGTCCTGTATAATAATTTGATACAACACGGGAAAAACAATAAGAAATATAGTTTTAAACATAATAGGTGCGATAAAGGAAAATTAATTGTACTTTATATTGATACAATGTACTTTTTTTCTTTTACCTATAATAGAAATGTACTTTAGTTGTAAGAAAAAGGTGGCAACTCTACGCTCATGGTAAGTACTCCACATGATTGATGCAAATTTGCTTTTAAATTGGACCTACTTATGCAAAACAGAACCAACCCA
>DWGW01000706.1:0-13488 GCA_018247775.1 Udranomia orcinus
CTCCTTTCGTCATTCGTCATTATCTCACCCAAACTTTTGTGTCTAGAATAGTTTATGAAAGTTACGGACATAAAGACATCGTATGTCTGAAGGAGGTCTCCGCTTATCTTTAAGTTTTACATAGCTATAAGCTAACTACTGCCACTAGAAAAAACCTATTTAAGAAGATTTTATGCTTCCTTTGGCTCGTCTTTAGTGAAACTAAACCTCGCATTATGATTATTGCATATTATTATCTTAAACGATCGTGATGGGAATGGGATCCGCTTTAAAAGTTCACGAGTGCATTTTCGTCTGCCAATTCCGTCTGCAAATCGGGTACTTGGAAGTAAGATTATTTCCATGTACCCCAAATTGTCATCTATATAATTTTTGAAATTAAGTATATCTTTTTTAAATCTTGCTTAAAAATGTTGGATAAGGCTACGCTACGTTATATCTTTGTTATAATCGTCATCTTATTTATCAATAAAAATACGTAGTATTCCGCAGAAAATGATTCCAATTTTATGCGACTGTGGGATTTATCTTAATCAATGATAACATAGCTATGACAAACATTTCCGTCTTGTCACACATTATAGAAATGTTAAATTTATTATCGAATCGAAACGATCTAAGAATCGTAACGATTGTTGGTCTATGGAATGTTTGCTTTTAATTAAGAGCCCTAATTATCCCGTTGGTTGGAACCCAGCTATCGGGCTTATCTAGGCGAAAGAATGATTGCCTTAATGATTCCTGACCCAAGATAAAAGCCCGGATCCACGACTTAACACGCTCTTTCAGTCACGGACGATAGTTAGGTATTAAATGCGGTTAAACGAGCCCCTATGTAATCCGTTCTAAGTGTTGTCGATCTTAATTAAAATACAGGAAATTTATATTTAAGACCGTCTCAAATCAAAGTACATCAACATCATATTGTTAACAATTTAAGACACAAGAATATGTAATGCACTATCTAATCTGTCTGTATCAGAGTACCAGATTAAAGTTAACCACGTTCACATTATCACTGTCATAGTGTATTTAATATCGAGATGGTGCGTAAACGAGCGGCTCGAATGCGTAAAGATTAGCCTAGCCTGGTTGAAATTGTTTGAACATCTGCATTTTCAACACTGGAGTAATATGACCCTTTGTACGCAATGTTTGCGGCCGCCACGCGATCGGTATCGCGCTGTTATCAGCTTATCTAAACACTCGACGTTCCATTTTGCTACGTTTCCTTGCAGTGTTTTACACACATGCGAAGTTAGCGCTGGATTCCGCTGAATGAAGTGAAATTTTTGCCAATCAAATGTTCGCGTCGCGTGTTACTTGAATGCAAACTGCAATAGAAATTCATTATCTCTATTCATACGTTGATACGGAGGCGGATCGTCCCCAGTTTTGTTTTCATATCGTTTGTTCGAAAATAGTCTTCCGAGATTCTTGAGCGTGATCGTTGGTTTTTTAAAATTGTAACGCAAAATATTATTACGCATGAAACGGTAATACGAGTGAAGTTAACTGTGGTATTGAATTACTACAAAAATAATAGTGATTATTAAAATATGTTGTTTATTCATGAATTTGTTTCGTGTTTTTGAATTAATCGTCCGAATATAGTTTTTGCGTCATTCACCTTGCTCTGTTCTGTCTGACAATTATGATTATTAAATGTAGATGAAAAGATAAATATGTTACGTATTGTTAGTATTCAAAACAGCGCTTAGTGGGGCATTCGTCCGAAGGTCAAATTTACCTATTGTTAATTGTTTACTACTACCTATACTAAGTGATATGTAGGTGGGATTGCACTCGACCATATTGTCACTTTAATCGTCTTACGCGGAAGTCGTGATCTGCTCTAATAAACTTAAGATTGCCGGTGTTCATTTCATAGTGTGTGTTTATGTGTACCCTCGGATTCAATAGTGCTTTCTCTGCTTACCACAGTCATATTTACGTGGTCATACTAAAACCTATGTTTATCTACAGTTAACTATGTGTAGTTGTATGTACTGTAATGTGCAGTTAACATAGTAATAAATGCATCTTAACGAGCTCTTGAGAATGTTATTGTCGACTACTTTCTGCTCGGAAATAATTTTGTCGCGTTGAAATATGTATCTCACTCATGTATTTTTTGTGTTTCGTTAATCCGTCTTTATTTCATTATAATCACGCTTCCAAATACCACGCCCTTTTGATAGGACCAGTCACTATTTACTGTAGATAACATTATTTACGATTTTATTCACTTCACAATGTTATGTATTTAACACGTTTTAAACACTTTAATATTTGTTACACGTTTGAATATTTGACGTTAATAGAATTGGTGATTTCTCAGAAAGTCAATTAAGAATACTTGCCTAAGATAAACGCAGGTCTCTAATGACATGTAAATTTGTTTATATTTACGCGTGAAGGAATAAGAAACAGGCGATTAGAGTTCCTTGGCCTAGAGAATGGAAAGAAAACTAGAATATCGTATGACACAAAATGTTAATGTCGTGAGTCACAACACGCCAAAATAAAAAGTCAAGGTTGAATAAATAATATTTAGAAATTGAGTGTCATACATATTTTGCAGGTTTGATTTAATATCAAAACGCGTACAAAATATTCCGTGGTATTGAACTGTCTTCGTTATCTTATCGGTTCCAATAATACCGTGAGGCTCGGGCACAACAGGACAGTGGCCAGGAACTCTCCAATAACGACGAGTTGTCTAGTAAAGTGATCCTTTGTTGTTGATGTGCCGAATGTAACGAATACATCGGTTCTGGTAATATCCGTGTCAGTGCAAGTACAACGTCGAGCGGTAAAGTAATTCTACAGTTTCCAAGTTTTTAATAGTCGTGCTAAGGATTGAGGTATTCAGTGATAATAAATATTAAAGAGAAACAACGCTTCTCACGACTGTGCAATATAAAATACGATAATAATACGGTACGTAAAATTTAAAATGAAATAATCGAACAGCGGGCGATAGAGCCGAGTACACGAGCAGCGGGCTCACGAATCATATTCGGAATTTTCTCCTGTCAAATTTTATTGTTCACGTCAAGTCGGCAACCCGCCCGCTACGTAGATTGACAGAACCTTTGTTTAATAATAATCGTCCGGATGTATCGAACAAAGTTTTAACCTCAATTAACTCCGACAATACTGAGCTTATTCGCGGACTTGTGGTCATTTACTAATACATCAGCGGTCATTAGTCATCTGTTTTGAATAATATTGTATCCATCTTGCTTTCTTGAGCGCGGTACGCTACTTCGCTAGATAATAAAACAGCATCGTAATTTAAAATTAATTTGTTATGTTAGGGAGCCTTTCTATTTTCAGCCTCTAAATGTCAGAGCACGATACAGATCATTTGTAATGATGTAGTGAACGGTTTAACGATTAATATGATTTCGAACAGTGTTTAACAAAAACAAATAATGAGGGACAAAAAACTAGAGGTTAAGTTGAGTGTGCGCGGAGATGGCTCGCTGGGAAGAAACAGTGCCAGAAGTAGTACGAGAAGCAGTAGGAGCAACGTAAGCAGTAATAGTTCAGGATTGCCAGTGAATGAAATATTAGCCACAGATCGTTACCGTGCACCGCAACACAGACCTTTTGATATTCTTGACAAGTACCGTGGACGGCCTGACCAGTTTGGATATCCGGCACAGAGTCTACAGGCATTAAACCAATACGAACAACCGGCAAATAACAGATATGGCATACGAGATAGAAACAATCCGTATATTGATTATGGTGAATCAAGATTTCAACATCCAACAACACAGCACGCTATTCAACATCCATATCAATCGTTTCCGTACAACGATCCAAGGAGCCAAGTATATGGCACTCTACCGCGCTCAAATCCTTACTACGAACAACCAAGAGATATTCCGATGTCAGGTGGATACATGAACTATGGTCAAGACCGAAGCATACCGGTTTCCGGTCACTACACATTACCCACCAGATCAGCAATAAGACGAGTACGAATTAGCGATCAACAACCGATCGTGTATGGATATGGTATGTTATATTTTTAATTAGCTCATAACTATTTGTAATGTGATTTGCTTCAGTTAACTATCGCCGTGAGTGGATTAACATGCCGTGAAAATAGCTTTAGAAAGCTGCTTTAAATAGAAATTAATCTAGACGTCCAGCACAGCTTAGTTAGTCTTATACATTTTCACTTTCAGCGTAGGCTGTTATGTTCATTTGAAAAGCATAGTCGATAAGTACAGTTTCTAATGATGCTGGTATTTGATATGCAAAAAGATCACGTATTATTTATAAAGTCATAGAATTTCATATTAAAATTATTTACGTACTAGTACTAAACAGATATTAGTATAGTATACCAAAGGGAGAGAAAAGTATCCTTAAAGGTCAAATAAAGGTACGCAATATAGTATTGATGTACAGGAGACTGTATGATGTCAATCTAATAGCTCTCGTTATTTCCACGTTCATATTAATGCGTATGTGCGCAACTAGGACGAGATGTGGGCTAACCCTCCCAGGGGACGGATAACAATAGCAACACGGCACTCTCTCCCTGTACTTAGGCTGGTGGTAAACTAGCCACATCGTGTAGCAAAAACGCATGATCAAGTTAATTAGACTGGCTCACATAGTAATTGTGTTATTACTCTAATTTGGACCCGGCCGATCATGATTTTGCATCTATGCTTAGATCGTTAGATTGCAATTTCACTTAATTCATAGTTTGTAGCTATCGCAATTTGTTACACACAAATTTGCAGCATCTGTTCCATGGAACCTTACACTCGGTAGCATGACATTGCATCTGCTATATGCAACCTTACGCTCGTCGGATTAACGTTGCATCTATCAGACGATGCCTCGTGTTCAATGGCTTTACGTGACAGATGGTCATGCGACGTTACTCTCGAGTCGTGCGATTGAAAGTAGCGTGTTTGTCGTCACCCTTACATGTGCGCTCTAATGAAGCACACCGACACGAGGTGGTCCCTCCCTGAGCACCTTCATACGCCACGACGTTATTTGCGTTACAGGTCTTTTTATCGACACCTGTTTGTGTTGTGTTAGGCGATACGTTTCTGAATATCGCGGGATTTGAAAAGCCTCTGCCGAAATGGCGGTAACCAAGTCGGCGGTGCGCGGTATCATGTGTTCGATAATGGAGTTCACCTTCAAAGCAAGTAAGGCATCTCTGTTCTTTGTACTTGAGGCTGTTGCTTAACATTATATTCATTTTTTCCATTGCTAGTGATTATAGATGTAGTTGATATCTTTTTTTTTTGTAAAGTGAATTAATTAAATTGAATCAGGTTTTGTGCCTTTATTTAATTATGTGTCTTATTTCCATTATTGTCCATATCATTCTGATAGAAAACCCCGTTATAGATACAGAAGGCATCGATCAATATTTCTAATGTCACCATTTTGGTATGTGCATTCGGATAGATACCGGTTTTTGAAGGCCGGTACCAAATTAATATAACTTTTTTATTTCAATTCCGTGATGCATTCTCGTCGTTAAACTATTGATCTCCTTTGTGTAGAATATATCTTAGATCGTTCGATCGAGCTTTTATAAATCTCGTACAGTACTTAAACATAATTTTAGTTTCATTTGATCTTTAATTATAAGCAACAACATTTGTTTGTGTCAGTCGGACACAAACAACGACTGTAATTACAGTGCGTTTTATTTGTTACTTTCTATACAAAAAAATATGATAGATGATTTGATTAGATAATTCTATTTAATATCTTTACATAATGTCAATCTGTAAGGCCTCGTTACGTAAGAGAGAGATATAAAACTTGGCAATTTCGCTCGAATATACTATAATGTCGTTATTCCGTTGTCGTTATCAGATAGAAAGTACAAGACTTGTATCCGTGGGGGCTGTCTAACCCGCCTGGATAATAACAAATATAACGGATGAGCTTTCGATGGTGCTCGGCTTCGTACAATAAACTTGTATTTATGAACAGTAGTTCAAATTTTCTCCGTTCTGAACAAAGGTGTGCCGTTTACGCCACTTACTTCCCGATTTTCATCACAATTACAGCTATTGATTCGCTTGGTGTTGTTGGCTACATGCAGATGATAAATCATCTTGGAAATAGTAGCTCCGAATTATATTACCTATAACATTAATATGATTGCCCGTTTGCTCCTATAAAGACTTAGTAACCTAACGGTGAATACATAAATTCGAAATTTTGCATTTTTGGTAATGTGAGATCTTCCGCGAAACTGGGTGAGGCGTGGGAAGCAGCCGTACTCCATTCTCTGGAGGTCAGAAACGAAATGTTTAAATTCAATCATTTCATTTAGGTGCCAAGTGCACCTAGCAACATCAAATACGATTAATGCAAAAAGGAATAAATTGAACGACTTGAAAATAAGAAAATGATATGGTACATTTATTTTGGGAGTTCTAGAATTATAAGTATTGCTACTGTGCTAAAGATTTGAACATCTCTACTGTTCTACGCGGCAGTTTTTACTAAATCTCTCATAAAAACCTTCCTAATCTACTAGTACCTACCTTCCATCTGTTTCAATAGAGCATTTTCATTGTACACACAGTAGAATGCATGCGATCTCGTTATCGTCGTCTATGTATACAGCTAAATTTATCGTAAGCATTAGCATTTTAAGTTGTAAAAGTACACGAAACGAAACAAGTGGTCGCATTATTTGTACCATACTATGGTGATAGTTGCACGGCGCGGACGAGCCCTCGCGAGCGCAACTCCGGCCGACTTCGTGCGCCGATGCCCGATAGAAAAGGAGACGTACACGATTGGCACCGATGAACTCACAGCTTCGCTACGAATAACGTTACATTTACATTTAATTTCTATTTGCATTCAACTGAGCCGTTTCGCTACTCTATCGGGTCGTGTTGCTTTGTTTCCAATTATGGCCGTACAAAATTGATTTCGGTTTTACATAAGCTTTATTATTCATTGTTTGATTCGATGTACGTGAGGAAAGTTGTACACGATTATTAGTGACAAAATTTGTGAATTGTTTATTGTTATTTTGTTGTTAATTACTTCTATTATCAAAACCTACTTCACTGATAAAGAAATACTTATACATATTTGTTTTATCAGGTAAACATTACTTTTAATTTAATATAAAAAGGTTAATAGATGATGACGAAAAGAAGTTCACGTGACAAAATTTGTAACAACTTCAATAAAATTAAATTGAATCCGGCGTTTTGCGTCAGCGTTAAAAAATTCTTTAACTATAATGTTAAATTACTTCATAATTCCTATATTTTACCTAAAAACAAATGTACTTTTACATATGTAATGTACATCTTTAATGCAAAATAGAAGTTAAAACAAAAAATATTTGCATATTGAGACTACATTTAAATAAAGTTAATCTGATAGAAATTATGGAGTTTAAAACGAAAATGTTTCCATTACATGCTATTGCGCACATTAGACTACTGTCAATCATGTGACAACATAAATTACCAGAGATTACTTTCGAAGCTATATATTAATGTCATAGAGTGGAATTTGTGCGATGTTAATATGATGTATACAAAAACACCTTTCGCTGCATCATAATTACTTTTGAATAACCGAACCTTTCTTTTTTGCTTTGTACTAAACAAGTTCGCGTATTAACAACCTATCATCTTAAGCTTTCAACTTTTAATCATGAGCATAATAATTATTATCTTAAAATAAATACCTACTAAAGTCAATATTGATGTCGTAATTTGTGAAGTATGTTCGTTTGTAATGTCTTCAATTATGCTCCGTTTCGTCGGCGGACATTATTTATCATTTTCACATCGGTATGTTTTATCTCGAGCGAGTAATCTGAATACACATTCACCATTACGTGCCTTTTGTGTCGGCTTGGACCTTTCTCCTCTAATTCATTCAATCTGTCTAAATCAATCTCTGCGTAATGATCCTATATGCCCTAGCTCGAGTTTCTCCCATTCTGCTTTCATGGCAGCTGACAGGCTAACCGCATAAATACAATATAGACAATCAGAGGTGGAGGCGCGGGCGCAAGAAAGGTACCTTGCGGTTTACATCCGCGCCACGGGCATTCGTTTGTCGATCTTGAAAGTGAACCTGTGAAATGAGTTATTGAAGCGCGACCGTGGATACGATACCCTGCGAACATGATCGCTAATTAACTTATACGTTACTCAACCTTAGCGTGCATCTACCTCTTCTATGTTTAAATGATTTAGTGAAATCGTTTATGAAATCACCTCTTTATGCAAAGCGATACTAATTTTTGACAAATTTTATGTCATTGGAATATTTGCAGATTCTCCACTCGCTACATCATCCTAACCGTTACGAGAACTTAAAAACAAACAGAATCCTTTGAAAACAAGTTTATAATATTATAGCATATCAATGTAGGTTCGAGCATACATTTGGACGCGTTCCGCATCTAATTGGCACCCTTGCATACATTTATCACTGTAGGCAGCAAGGTGCGCGATTCAATATGTAGATCACTGGTCTGACGACTATTGGAAAGCCTTAATCGTTCGGGTCCTGTCTAATAATCCGCTGTTAAACTGAAAGCCACATCCCGGTACACTTCGTAGTTTCTAATTTTCTCTTACTTGTGGTAAATTGGTAGGTCGAGTTGTTACATGTCGATTTACCATAATCCCCGGAATTAACTCCGTTTAATTGGAGGGAATTGAGCAATTAGGTTTGCAGACTACTTTGTGTTATCTGAACCACTACAAGTTTTAGTGATTTAATTTCAAGTTTCCTATCAGGGACTTATGCTAATCATTGACTATAATTAGTTAAGACACCACGTGTATGATTGGAGAAATTTTATTTTTAATCGTTAAGTTAGTTCTTATATAAATCAATGGTAATAATTTCCTTTAATAAATTAATCAACTATTCATAATATTTACTATTTTATCTGATCCTTATATTTTTTTCAATTTGTCAAGAGAGTTCCAAATTGTTACTCTATGTACAAGATCTTTGGATTATTACTAAGTTATTATAAGTATTAGTGGGTAATAAATATTCACTACTACTACTAATATGTAGAAAAAAAACCTTTAACAGTAATGTCTATATTTCCATAGCCGTATGTACTTACATTCGTATATGTAACAAAGAAACGAAAGTGTGCTCATAGCGCTGCAACATTGATGCGATCTATTGGTGATGATAATGGGTGGGTAACGCGAGGGTAAAAATAAAAGGAGTCGGGTATGTGCCAGGTTGTGACTTTCTATTTTTAATCGGGCGGCGAGGGAGCGGGCGCGGGCGCCGGCGCCACAGCCTCTGCATCTCGGTGGTTGCTGCGCATTCCGTCAACGCATGCGCCTCGGGCAGCGCGCACGCATGCGTCACTGAGTTTTTAGTTCGGTGCCCTCGATCCGTTTGTTTTGGTTCGCTTATACGTCGTACTCCATCGTTATTTATCTCGTTCGGTTTGTTTGTATACTACTTGTTCATCGTACCTGTTAATGTAGCCCGTGACAGCGTATATTATTCTATTAATGAAATTGGACAATGACCGTTTCGGAATGCGCTAGGCAGATTAGCCAGCCCGTGCAGAGTTGATTGATGTACGAATCCAGAGCCCTTTTCTGTAGAGTGCTAAGCGATCGAGTCTCTACTAGAAATAGCCTCTTTTGGAAGTAATCTCGTACCGGTTTTAGTCGGGAAATGGGTGTTATAAGAAGGAAAAAACGTAAGTGGTTTCGCTACGGCTTAAGAGTAAATACTGTAATGATTTAATAGTATATTTTTCTTAATTGTTTGGCTAATTTAAATATTCTGACGCTTAGCGTACCTTATATTCTTTATTTTACAAATACCAGTTTATTTAACACAATCAAATGTAAGGCCATTGCACTTTTTTGAAGTTTTGTTTATAGTTAAATGTAAGCCCACAAGTTATTCACCCCAAACTTTGAGTGGGTGTGTAACTGTTACAGAAGTATTTTAAAATGTAGTTTTATTTGTGGACAATGTACCTATTTACGAATGAAGATTTAGACTTGCTAAGATTCAAACTAAAATTTTAGGACACGAAAAAGGTCCTTTTTAACATTTGTATAAATAGTAAACGGAAAGTAGAATATCACTTATAAGCAATAAGATTATTTAAAATATGACTATATTAAGCATCACATCTGTCTAGCTTAATGTTACAGCCAGGAAAAAATATTTTAGCTTTTTAACAATTAAAATATTTCGTTTCTATTAATTTACGACATACGAAAACACTTATAAGTAATTCTATTAACAGAATGTTAGTAGTACTCATAATTAACTTCCGCATTCTCTTTTCTTTGAGCAATATCCATTTATCTACGAGTGCTTGAAGTTAATAGAATAGATTACAAAGTTACTCGTATACCGTATGCCTAGATGATACGAGAGACATGATAGAGGCAAGGAAATGTAATTTGCATCTCCCTGATCCGTTGATGATGGTTTTTATGTTGTTGTTAACGACACTTCATGATTGCGTTGACGCTACTCGGTGGATATTGTAAACGGTATATACGTAACATTTAACTGGTGTTCAGAAACTGGTAGTCCAATCGTTAATTCCAGAGCATTACTGACTCCTATCTTGGAGCTAACATGTAGGGAAATCCGCTTGAATCGTGTGCCATATTAGAAGATATACATACTCGTATGTACATAGTTTTAATGTTTAACTAATATCTATTTCTATGTGTGTCAGATTTTCATGTACGGATATCGGAAGTCCAATATATTCCATTATAAGGGTCACGATTCTTCTCACAAAGAACACTGTGATGTGTGAGACACACAGGTGGGTGTATATTTCAAGGCATTATTAGTAGTACTTAGCAGTAGTACACAATTGAAGGTGTAAGGTTGATGGTTAAAGTAAGTAGTGCCTCTTACGCAAGTAGTTGACTCGTAAAGGCAAATATGAAATCATTACATTATGTGCAAGTAATTGGCACCTGCCAGTAGACATACCATAAAACCCAAGGTCAAGTAAGAACTACAGCATCTATTATTTATTTATAGTAGCCCATAAAATATTTTATTCATCTCAACATCTGAGGGACACCTGTCTTACGGCGCGTGTATAAACTTCACCGTCGTAATTACATGTATTAGCATCCCAATGCGTATAATATATCATTATACATATAATACAGTACACTCGTTCAATAAAGCTAAATAATCTACCGGTCTACCGCTTTTGTTCAATGCGCCATACGTAATATGTTTTTATGTATGCCGGTCGGGCATAATGTTATGTTAGTGTGAAGGCGAAACAGTAGTAAGTTGTTTGCGATGTGGTCATCGTTCGCGTATTTGGGCGTGTTCTGTAGTACCATCTTGCAAGGTTTTAAAACTGCGCAATATTACAGTATATACAATGTTTTGATAAGCGACTTATAAATTAATGATACAAAATGTTAGCAACTTTGTACCTGTTAGTCTTACACTAACACTACAGTTTTTAGTTACGTCAAGTACGTAGATACTTACTCCTACTTTACGTTTAACTCAACTTACGTTTAAGAATAATGTTATGCAGTTTATTATATGAAAAGAGAATGATACAAAACGGAATACAGGTAGCCCGGACACAAATTACTGTTTCGGAACGTTTGTGACGTGATATATGTACATATGTATCTATATCTAGTGCGCAAATGTAAACGAATCCGGTTTTGGATAAACGATTTATTTTTTAAAGCAGTTTTCGCGAAGTTATATTCTGATTTGGAGAGTGTGTCGTGTTTTTAGTACAGTACATCAAGTATAAAAGCAACAATACACTTTCATGAGTCATTTTAGATTTTGCCTACCTAAACCTACCCTAGAGGTAGGAGTAGAGTAGGAGTGTCCGTATGTGATTTGTTAATTTTAGTAAATGTTATCTTAAACAGTATTATTTACAGTATCAACTTAGAATGGCCTTAAAGGAGTCATCTTCACTTGGATATTCAATGCAACAACTGTTTCTCAATGCGAAAAAACTACATTGGAACGTGATGTACATACAACGTTAAAGTAATTTAAATATTTTACCGTGTGCGTACGTCACCGGTGTATGGAAAACAATGTAAATGAAGTGAATGTCTGGACTTTTTATATCTTAACAATACACTGGTTTTTGCGTTACTTTTCCTGCGACCTGGATTTTATCGACTATTGTATAAGTGTAAGGACAATAAGTGTTGGCAAAGGAGTTGATTTTATTTAGGCTTGGATTTTCGGAATCTTGTTCTTTATTCACATCTATAAACATATATCATAGACTTATTTACTATCTCAATACAATTAATTCAATCCACACGTCATGTAATAGTATTGCTTTCTTTATCAACTTTTTTCTTATAATTGATTAATTACTATGCCAACATTCCGAAGCTAACGTAGTCAGAACAAATTATTATACGTGATTTAATAATACTCGGCTCGTAAAACGCATAAAATATTGCTTTAGGCTGAATACCATGACAGGAATACCTCGAATGCTTCTGAATACTCACTGTTTTACCCGTTAGACACATCATCATTAAATTCAATTGCCTCTATTAATATAACTGGTTACTACCTACTATTAAGCTTTTACTCCTCATAACTACCATTTCCTACATTGCTTCTATACCTTTTCACCGATTAGGAAGCCGGCTTTACGTGAGCCTTTTAAATTGCACTATGCAATTTTGCAATTCTATCATTGTTACATGTGCGATAAAATGGGATTACCCTATCCGACTTTCACTGGGCCATTAGTCTCCGATTGCAAGTAAATTACCATCAATCTGAGAAAAGAGTGTTTCCCAATGAAATAAGACTACCGGCTGATAAACGATAGTCACGAGTCCCTCTGTTAACTATCACGACTCGTTCTAGGATACACAATGGTGGCGTTGTTGTTCCATTAAGGTTACGGTGGGGTGAAAGTATTCCGGCTGATTGGCTATTGTGGTGAGCGACTAGCGCAGGACGCGGATCTGGCGACGAGTCTGGATCATGATTTCACTGAGCTCTATCCATTTATCTTGACGGAGGTACACGCTGATAGTCGTGCGAACGCCGCGCACTGTCATACGTTCATTTGTTATTCAATTGAACAGAGACGCCGCGCTGAAGATTGTGACAAGTGAAATTCACAAGTATGGGAACTTTATTCCCATAGTATCATTTGTATTGTTGCAATGCAATTTGTAATGGTTGCCAATGAAATGAAATCTAGGCGAACCGTAGTTTCGTATTGCGAAAGATAATCGAATTGACCATTAATATTAATACGTAGGGTTCGCTTACGTAAACTTAATAAAAGTAATGGAAGCCATAAGTGGTATTTCGCTTTTAAAATCGTAAATTAAATTTCCACATGTAATTGTAACATGCAATGTTCGTGACCAATATTTTATGCTCGTGATCACAGTACGGTAAAGTGGCGACCTTGTGAATGTAATGCACTGCATCCTTACG
>DWGW01000707.1:0-13487 GCA_018247775.1 Udranomia orcinus
ACAGAAGCTTTCATGATGATGAGTTCTTTAGAGAACAATTGCAATCAAAGCTTTCTGAGAAATTTTACTGGACTAGATACGATGACCTTAGAACAAGAAAGCCTTCGTAAGTCAGGCAGAAATATCGACTGACAATATAATATAACATGCAATCGCAATGTAGCCAGAACAATGTATCTTACCCAAAAAGAAAAACATTACATAACTGAAAGTTGTATAAATGTCTGTAACATTTCAAAAGTGTACTACTAATATAGTGTGCGGGTGTTCAATAGAACCTTAAATTTATTTTGACCTTTTGTAGTAAGCGTTGTTTTTCCGCGGAAGGTTAACTAATTAATGTAAGTGTAATTTGCTGACAATGCATTTATAATAAAATTCGTCTCCAATTTCTATAGCAGAACATGTATCTGATGTATTTTTTGGAAATATTTCATCATTATTGTAGAGTTTGTTGTTTGTGTTTTCTTGCATTTTTATATACTACGGCAGAGATCGATTTCTCTATTTTCTGGGAATCTATTTATTTTTCTAAATAAAAAGGTATCCTAGTGAATAAAAGATCTCCAACAATTTATGTACTACATTTAGTGATGAGACTGAGTAGTTTAACCGTGAAAGAGTAAACACAAACTACGGATTATTTTTCACTAGTGTTGTCTAACTACCAAGGAACTGTCGATATTGATTAAATTAAATTCCCCTTTTATACACTAGGATTCCCCGTGTCGTGGGTAGCATGAATTACATACAAAGACAGGAATATGAATATTCAGATAAAGAATAGAAATTTAAAATCATTCTCGAACTGTCTCGGTATTGAAGGCAGGACGAGACAAAACGCTTTGAACATCAGTCCAGCATGGTGGATTCTACGCCATACATGTCGTCAAAAACTCTCACACACAATCACAGTCTCTTACTCTTACAATAATAGTTAAAATTGCTTGATTTGGCAATGACCTATTTTCTAAACACGACATAAGATTCGCGATTCCGCGTCACGCCCCAGATCACGACAATCGCCATACAAAATTGATCTTTGTTACTAATACAATAAGGACATATTTTTGACATTGTGAAAGCCAATTATTAGTTCGGGCGTAAAAATAAAATCATTTCAATTACATACAAGGCTAGTGCTTACGTTTTTTGGTGTTATTTTGGACAATTGTAAACAAAGTTATTGACTTCTGTTTGTGTCATCTATCTGAGCGCATCTATTGTTCCGAAGATAAGTTGAATGCTTTTGGAGATCGCACTGTAATTTTTTTCTTTATATTGTATTCCCTTCCTTTCTGTGAAACTTAATATCGATATATTTACCAATACGAGAAAATTGGGTGACTTGAACCTTGAAAAAAAATAGGATATAACTATCAAGAAGACACGATTTTCATTATGTTTCTTTACTAGAAAGGATAATAGATATTTCCTATAATTTAAATTCATATGTTATCACGCTAAATACTTTTGAAGATAAAATTACAAAATATTACGAAAGTTTCAAGTAATTTTCATAATATAGGGGTTGTCAATGAAATTATCCAATTAATAGGTTATAAATTGGATTGGGTTATAAATAGGATAAGCACAGATACCATATTGCACAAGCCATCATACATCGTAAAGTAGAGTCCACATGTAGTGATCGGTGTACACAACGGCACTTTCCGATAAGACATAAACACCTTGATTAATAGGTTTTTTACCATCTAAACATTGACATAGCTGGCGTATCGGTAACAATATGTCGCGATGATGGATACATTCAACGGCGCTGTGTACCTTCGTTTTGTTCATAATTTCAGCCATATATTAAGTGTGCAAGAACAAAAAAATGAATTAAGTTTTAAGGAGGTACTAGCAATTTGCATTTTTCTTGTTTTTACTTACGATTTTTATGTTTTAAATTAGCTTTTAGTGTTACTACGCATGTTTAAACGTTTATTTTAACTCGTAATTAAGAAATAAACAGATCGTTAGCTTTGTAACATTATAATTAGGCAACCTCCGCTACTGATATAAGTATATATATGCGATACTATAAGTAGATATGCCATACGAAAATGAAGTCATAAATATATAGGTAATATAATTAGATTAGTGGATCAAAGATGCCAAGTATCGTTACGTGAATTATTCATAGATATTCACTCATCTTATTTGATATTCTATCGCGAAAACAAAATAATTAAATTGTGATATGTATTAAGAAATTGTGTACCACAATTAGTAGAGAAGGAAATTGTGCATCGAAAGATTATTCTACTGAAACAAATTAAGATAAGCTTCCTTATCTTTTCCTTAACACACCCTTTAAATTAATAAGATAGCAGCTGGAACACTGCTGCTAAGAGAATCAGGGATAGGTGTGGTATATAAAATGTGATTATATTGTTCAGCTGTGCGTTTTAGAAGTAATTTTTTTCAGCAGAACCCATGGTTTATTTTTCTATATAATTTATTTTATAAAAAGTACCTATATTTAATATTCTATGTGTCACATATATAATACAACCATACGATAAATGTCATTGATCTTTTGCCCTTCTCTATGAAATGGGTGGTATGGGTTAACGAGCAAATTAATTATTTTATGTATTTTTATTTTATTTATTGTACTTGTTATAAAAGTGCTCCGTTAACTTTATGTTTTATAGTGGACTCTGCATATTAGATCAATTTGAATACAATAGAAGTAGAATTGCGGATAGAAGACTATCTATTATTATTTTCTGTCAGCATTATGGCAATATTACTATTTTTCGAGTTTTTTATATATTATATTTATTATTATATAGCAAAGAAAACTAATTATTGATAAAAAACATTAGTATAATTTTCAAGGTAACTTATTATCATTTTGGGGTAGTATGTATTCCGGTCGATTCTTCGTTTTAGCTGCAACACTGCAATTACTGCGTAGTTACAGATCAGATTACTGTACATTTGTTTTGTCGACCTTGATAGCTTGTTAGTAGTACCTGTTTGATTCAGATAAGATAAAGTAAACGAAGTCGGCTGATAAGATTTTTATAATGGTAAAAGTAAAAAATTCTGACAATTCGCAAATTTAGGTACCTGGTACATTGGTAGTATAAATATTATTATTATTAAAGAATATTCAACTAAAATAAATTAAGATAAGCTTCCTTATCTTTTCTTTACCGCACCTTTTAAATGAATGCAGCTGGAACACTGCTGCTAAGAGGCAGAAATGATATAGTATATGAAAGTTGATTCTATTGAACAGAAATAATAATTTAATCTAAGTTCAGCAGACATTCGTCTCATAGGCTACAGAACTGGATACAGTTGTCCCTGTACTGGATAACGTTGGAATCTCTATACTTTTAGTATATACGAGTATACTTTTAGTGTACTTTTAGTACTTATAATACATATACTTTTAGTATTGTAAAGATCTTCACGATCAGCCGTCATAGAGTCAATTTTACCCTGATACGTTTTGGAGTAATACGCGTTGTTGGTATGTGTTTTGGTTTAGGTTTTTTACTGTTGAATGCATTGGTCCTTTGCGGGAAGGTTAGTTTATGTTGTATGAACTTAATGTAAGTATATACAATAGTATAGTAATAGCACATTGTTGCCAAGTGATGAGAACCCAATTTAGTAGTTTAGATCTTCGTAAGTAAAGCCTAATACCATTATTACAGGTCCTAACTTTACACATTTTCTCCACATTTTATTAATGAAATTAATAAAATTAATTAATCATTTAATTAATTAAATAATTAATAAAATTAATTAATTATTTAATTAATTAAATAATTTCATTTCATTAATTTTATTCTCACCAACTCCAAAGCTTTTAGGCAAAAGCCATATTCTGTATTAATCCCTAGTAAATATTGCTGACCAAACTATGTAGGTTAGGTTATGCTTCAATATTAACAGCAATCCTTCATAAAACATCTATAGAGAACGTTAGAAAGTTGAAGACCTCGAACTAATCCGTTCGTTGTAACTTGTACAACATTTTATAGGTTTGGTAATGTGTGTAAAATTTTCTCGCCAAAGACTAATATTTCCGGTATATGATTATGTGATACTGGCATATACAACAGAGAATATAATGTAAAACATCGTTAATCGATTGTTTGCTTTGTAACGAGTGAAAATTCTTTCCGGCTTTATCATCCATCCAGTTATGATTTTGGACTTGTTTTGGACTTTGTAGGAATCATCAGTAGCCCGACTCCCAAGTCAAAATTCCTGTTTAAACGAATGATGAGCACTGCTATAAATCTACTTTACTATGAATACCAGTCAATCGGGGCTAATAAGAAACCATGGAGATATAGATATATGACAGTATTTAAAAAATACATTAATAAAAACTGCATTAAAGATATTTATGAACTTAGTAAGATAGGTGGTAGTATAATCGACTACATTTGAAGATTCCCCTGGCTGTTGCATAAACTTGGCAATTAAAATGAATAATGTACTGTTCCGCTAATTTTCATGCCATACATTGTTTGATGCGCGTGCGCAGACGTCATGGAGGCGCGTTATGCTCAGCCAATCAGAGCGCAGCGTACCAGAGGCTCGCCACAATGGCCGACGTTGGAAGGGCATCGGAACTTAACGATATCGGCGTAAATTTCCGTTTGAACGATGACTGTAGTGTTTTCTTGCACCAATAAACACAAGTAAGAACGACGACTTCTTGCACTTGAAGATGTTTTCTTGCACCAAAAAACGAAGGTTGTAATGACATGTCACATATTTGTCATAAAACAAAATGAACTTATTAAACTCCTGAAGAGTTTTTGTGAAGTAAATAGGTATTATTCTAATATTCGCAGTTTCTTTTCGAATTAATGTAGAATTATTGGAGAGTCAAGTATTTAGAGTCAGTAGTAGAGTAAGTATTCCGTCATTTTTTCATCATTATTACTCGGAAATTGTGATTCCTAAAATCTTTTCAAGGCGGATATTTTACCTTGTATTCGTGCAAAGATAAAATCAAATATTTATCATATATCATATACAAGTAATGGTGATAAGGTGCAAAAATAAATACTCGTATAACTGATATCAGATATTTATAGCTGTGACACGAAATTTCTGAACTCGCAGTAATAATACTACTTATCACGTCCCACAAATAACACTTTACTACTTTACAATTATTGAGTTTTCTTGTCAAATTTTTATCGCATAACGAACTATACAAAATCTAAAGTTACAAACAGCAACTTGCACCTTGCTTCAACAGACTTTGGTGAATATAATTTACCTACTAGTAATTTCTATATTTTTTTAACAAACGTGCCTACACTTGTCTAAATTGGTTGACTTGGTTGCCTTGATCTTTCTCTCTCTGTAAGGTGACCTGACGATCTGATTTATATGAACATAAAAACGCTTATATAATAAACGCAATAATAATAACTCGAAGCTAGCAGATTTTGTACGCCAGAATCCATAGCCACATCTGCCTAATAAAAGTGTTCTAGCGGCTGTGTGCTTTGAAGGGTGTGGCAAATGAATTTAATGAGATGTTCGAACTTAGTCCTCAGGGATCAACACATCGCTGTCCAGGTCAGTATGAATGTCAGGCCGTGTTGAACGGTCACCACTTACCATCACATTGACTGCATGTTAATTACCTTAATATAATAAAAACAACTAATGAATAAGGAAACGCAAACTCCAAACTGCTTATGAATATTGGCAATAGGCCTAATTGATAACAAACTTCCGTCATGTCATTCAGCTGTTATTGATGGCGAATAAATTGCACATATTAAAACAAATTGGGTGTTGTGGCGTGTGACGATAATTTTAGACTCTGATATCATCTAAGTAACGTGTAATTTGATGTTTTGGTGTTATTAATTTGTTTTGTTCTCCAAACGTCCTTTGTTGTTTTCGTAAGTTTTCCTTTTCGCAACGAATCTTTTTATTCGTTACCTCCTGTTTACAGCATTTTTATTCATAGATACATTTGTGTATCATGTTATGTTATGGTATATCAATATGTATTTTAATTTTAACATCTTGCTGTTTACATACTTATTCAAAAATGTATTATTAATTTTCTTTCAACATACGTGATAAATATACAAATATTATAGTAGCCGGTGACCTCTTTATCAAAAATGACTGATTTTCCCGTACAAAATTTCCCTTTCTTCCACTTATTACGTTATGGAAGGAGTACTGGCTAATTTGGTGTGCCTAGTTTCAATAGTTTATATGACGATGGTGAATCAATCAGGACATATTATTTTACAAGTATATAAATATTGTCTATCGTTGTACCAGTCCCGTGTTAGCACACGTGTGTGTGCATCAACAATTAGATATACAGGGATCCTTTGTGCGTGGAACGAGCAACAGCGTTCGACACGATATCACAAGCAAGAAAATCTCAGTGGAAAACTTATCGATTTACGTGTAATACTCGATTCATATTTCTATCATCCTTAGTTCTGTAAGTAGTAAATTTAAATTTGTGTTTGTTGGTAGGGCAGTCTTGCTTCTAGAGTGAAGGATGACGTAGTACTTTTTGATATGCGTATACCATGGATCTTGTTTCGTATTTCACACTTTTCCTCGAATGCTCGTCATAGCTTACTATTTATCTATATCTATCAGCATGGACTATACATAATAAGAATAAATTAGCCTCAAACCTATTTATGTCTTAATTATTAGTGTAAAAACATTTGTTCTTCTCACTTGTTTACTCACTGTTGGAAATGTTAATCTTTTTATCACCTGGAAAGACCGAAATCTCAACTATCAACTGAAAAGATATTTCTATTCGGTATGGTGGAAAGAAATTACATAAATGAAGTAAATACATCATACTCAATCCGCTATTATGAGACTGCATGGCAGTTACAGGTTTTCTCGTAGTAAAATGCAGATTGCATACTTTCAAATGTGTATCTAATATAGTACTAGGGGACAGGTTATTATTCGAACCAAACACCCGGAGGATGGGAGTATAAACCGAGGGCATTATAATGCATGTGACCATTGAAATAACAACTGATATTGAGTCTTATTTAAGTTAGAATAGAGTCTAATTTGTTATTTTCTACGTTCATAATTCTATTGTTTTCACTGCAACCGAATTTCAGCCTTGTTTTAGTAGATTTTAAATCGAATTTTCAATGGGAAAAATGTGTGCGATTTTACCATGACGTTCAAAGTTACATTCGATTCGAAATAAGAGGGAAATGTTTGATATGCGGCGATTGACAGATTGAGCGTAATTTACTGATTAGTGTTCCCCTGACGAGTTAATAGCGGCTATGAATGATGTTCACTGCATGATACTCGTCCTGGGTACATGTTATAACTGCAAGTGGTTTTAATACTACCAGGTTTTGTTTACGATATATATTAGAATAGTACCTTGATTTTTTTTTGATAAATCCTTCCTAGATAGTATGTTATTTCCGTGTTTATTTGATCAACGGAAGCAAGTTCTATTCTAAAAAATATACAAATATGTTCCACCGAACACATTCACATACGAGTAGATTGCAAAGGTCGTCTTGTATTATCATGGTGCATCACCAACTTATCGCATCATCATCTTTGGTCTATATGTTACTAGAAATGCTTAAAAATCTAATAGACGCCATATCTTACTCGGAATTGGTTACAGCTTCCATTTTGTCTTCTGTTACATGTAGTTAGAGACAAGAATCAGTTTGAACTTATCATTTACTGTATTTACATTATTACTCATAGCATGATCATATTTCAGGTGTGTATCATTTTATTCATTTTAAAATCATTATTTGTTTACAATTTTAATTTATTTATTATTCCAATTCTGCTTCTAGTTAATAAGACGCAGTAACGCGAGTCTCCTGCCCACATAAGAATTCTGTGTTGTATTAAAGTAATCAAATTGTGAGTGCAGAGTAATAACAATATGCACTGACGTCAATGCATGGGATTTAACAACTTATTGGCTAACTTTCCTGTTGTTTTTCCGGTTATACGGACTGGCTTTAATAATAAAGACGTATAAACGTCTCTATATTTCAAGTATTTTCGTAGGCAATGTTTGTTTTGTGAAACATTGCTGTTACTGTATCAGTGGTGGTGGTGGCTTCTGTACTTCTGAATGTACGTTACTCTGTCTCTGTCTTGTTTGTTATTGATAGCTGAATCAAAAAAGGTTAATCATGTTTTAGATTTAGATTAAAATCCTTCGTAGATTCGTGGTTGTAACCAGCCCATTTCAATGCAGTCAATTCGTGTGTAATACAATGATTGACAACACCATGAAGATAAATGATTCTATAATCAAACCAATAGAATCAAACAAGATTTGAAACGTTAGGTAACTAGTTGCGTATCCGCATGATTGACTTTATTCAGTCACAACCTTTGATCGGTTGTAAATGTGATGTAACCAATCGTACGTTTGATCTTTGTGTTGTTTTGCATAGATCAGTCGTCACTTCAATCTTTGTTGAGAGTTTGTTGCAAGTCTAGTTATTCTAGTCTAGGCCAACGCTGTCTGTTCGTCGCAATATCTGTATATTCTGCAAAAGCTGGATCTCTGTTCGTAACTAGATTTCAGAAAATATAATTGAAGTCAACTTATGCGCGTAGAACTCGTATTAATAATTCCGTATTAGTGCTGCTGTGATCTTGTTTGTTCGTGCGTATACAGGATTTTACAACGTCATTAAAACACAAAATGCTTACATTTTAAACCTTTCCATACCTAATTTAGTTTATTGAATGGAATTTGTGTTTATTGCATTGCAGACAACTTTTAACATTATCAACAGATTGGTTCGTTTTGATACAAATTGGTTAAAGATTACGTGCATCTTTACTTGACTTAGACTTCAAGGATTACTGTTGTGCGTTCATCAGTCAGCTTATTTTTCAATTTGGTTTGTCTGACTAGTCGTGATTCAGTTCTATTAGGAAAAATTATAATCCTAAGTTCACTGATCAGTGAGTCAGAAATATCCTCGGTGTCTTCTCTATCAATGGTTGTGGTTTTTGATCAGAAAATATGGATATATTTAAATAGGTCGATGATATCATCCAAGTGTTTACTACACTACGTTACACTAGAAAATAACGCTTTTTGCATAATATTCTTATAGTTTTATGCTCAACTGCACAAAGTTACGTTTCGGATTCCATAACTGCATGTAATTTTGTTGTAGGTTAATACGAAATTAGAATTTATATATTTCAATAAAACAAATATCTGTTACTCAACATGAATATTCACAGTGGTTCACCAATATTTGACATTATTTGAGTAAACTAAAATTATATATAACTATCTTATTTTTTATAAATAAATTCAAATAATATTATAATATTTTATCAATAGTTGACGCGTTACTCATCAGGACTAAAGAAAGTAAATTTTAAATTTATTTAAATAACTTTTTGTTTGCATTCCTATCAAAAGAACCCCTTATATATATTTTTAATTTAACTTTGCTCTAGTTAAATAAAAGCGTGTAAAAATAACTGAAAGTTAATATGAAGATCTGTTATTTGTTGAATTTAATTTTATATACGTCTACTCTATATTTAGCTTAATTTTTCCTCAGTCCCATCATTTAATTTTTTTATTACTTATATATCTTATAAATATTTAAAAACCTATTTATATACAAAATTTACCGAGGTTTGTCGCATATGAAATTGTAAAATCCAAATTTAGTGCCCGGTAGCGTAGCCCGGTGTGTAAACTGGATCATCAATGCAATTCTTAATTATTTGACTTCATACGCATCTAATATACTGTAAATAACAAATAAATTATATAACACGTAATAAAAGAAAGGGTTGTGTAAATAACAACGTAATAAAAAGGGGGCTCGAACGGTATACCAAAGTCTACGTCTAAACAGGTCTTTGTAAAGAAACCGCATCGTACGATGGATCCAACCGACCAATGGGAGCGAAGTGCGCGGGCGCACCTACCGGTAACATTGTTTTAAGCCATAAACACACTATCCGTCTTTATTAACCGATTGCGTACTTTGTATTGTGAGGAACGTGTAAACTCTACATTGCACAGCTATGTCGGATACCGCCCGAGATTCTAAATCCATGCGTTGTGATGCACATGATATTACCATTAAACAATACTCAATATGATGCTTGCACGCTGCTTCGGTCTGTTCTTAATCTGTGACACATCTCTCGACGTCTATTTCATAAGGAGGCCTTCCCTCATGATATAGACGTCAAAACGAGGGCAACTGTCTTAGACCCTTTGTATCCCAGCGGCTAAAAAAGTGTGACAGTTCCAGCATAGATACGATTACCTATTTCTGTCCTATAATAGTAGTGTTCGGGCTCGTGTGTCCTGGTTGAAAAGTGTAGTAAGATACATCTAACGAAACGTTGAAATATCTGTCAAGAGTAGCAACGCATCTGCCGCCGATTTCAGACCGAACTTTGTTCCTATCTGGGGTTGACAATCAATGGATGTTCATGAGTAACAAAGACCGCTTACCAACAGGTCTGCATGTCATATTACCCTAACGTTATACGAGAAACTGCGATTGTTGCTGGCTCTCATGTTCTTCCGAGCTTATTTAGGGCTACTTTGTTGTACATAATATTTTACTTAAATTGGTTCCTGTTTCTAACATGTAATACGAAGATGTTTTACTGCGTCGTTATATCAATTGTCATTGCCGTCTCTTGATTACACTTATTAAACTTGACGACAGAGATTGAGCCCAGTCGCGTCTGTCTTGGAGAATATGATTACATCATGATAATAGTTCTCCGCGTGTTTTATTTTTCCGTTGTTTTTAAAACGAAAAGTTCCGAAGTCTCGGTGATGATGCTATCTGATGAATTTTTTCTTCATCCGAGACGTCTTTTACAGCAAAATATCACAGTCGGTAAACTTATTGGAGTCCATAATGCGTTTCTCACAATTCTCAATATAAGTTCTTTCTCAATATAAGTTTTAAAGACAAGCACGTCACTGAGTTCAGACCTTCCTCAGTAGTGGGAAGATAATTTAACCGCCTTAAAAGAGGTCACAAAGGGTTGGAGCCTGGAATGACTCAATGAAAGATTTGGGAATTTACCAAAATATTTTGTTGGCAAAGACAAATTTAAAACAAAAGTCTACTGTCTGACGAGACTTCATGCCGCACTGGGATTCTGCCAAAAATGTTTCAATTTGTCTCCACTCATACATTTTTTGGGTAAAAGTCTGCAACAGTTAATAACGGTGAATATTTAGAGGTCAAATTAAAATTAAATAAACGCGTACTTTATACTTTCTTTGCGGTAATATTTTAATTAATTACATTAATGAAGAGTTAAATTAGAAAAGCTGGGTTTCTGTTCATTAAAATTGCTTATCTTAATGAAGGTTGTTTTTATGCTCCACTATTTACATAGCGTTCCAATTATCTATGCAAGCAGCAAACGACCAACGTTCTAGTTTGTAGAGTGTAAGCGAAATTGCAAAACGGCCTTGTACAAAGTCTTCAAAACCGCTTTTAATTCGACAATCAGCGAACGCAATCGACAATGCGTCATTATCGTTCGCACCGACACACACGGCCAATTGTGTCACACAAACGGTCACGTCACTTTCGTCCAACACTTGATTGATGTGTGTGTGACCACTGCACAATGTGAAACAATCGTTTTTCAGTCAGTTGATACCGGATCGTTGCGCGGCGCGGACGTGTCAGTGTTGCCAACCTTGCGATACTCTGCTCGTAAATAGTAGTAGTGCAGTGTTAGGATTACACGATCGTGTTTCTCGGTGAGTATCTCTACCTTCGTGTCGTTGGTTTTCGCATTGATCTTCGAGCGTCCTGGTCATTCCGTGTCCAGAAATAAACTTTTTGGCACACCGCGCTACCACCTACCCTTGACTAAAGCATTGACATTGCTCCATTGAAAATACTTGTCATTTTTCACGACACTGAGAAAATTATTCTATTTTGATTGTTTGTAATTTACGTCATTCCAAATTCGTTTACCGTTAACATCATCGTTGCAATTGTGAACGCATCTAAATCAGTGTCTTCCCATGTTAAAATATTCATGTGTATAGTGTGTGTAAAATGTGTTCTAAGGACAAACATGTCATGGGTGTAATGCCTCTTATTGCATAATGCATACGTGTCAGTCCGTTTACAGGAAGGCACTTCTGTTCTTTTAGTCTCGGTGTAAAAGCAATCTTATTCACATTTATTATAACTATGATTGGTCGTCTCCTCTCATTTTCAACCATACCATTTTCTGTTTATGGTGGATCCGCGAACACGTGAATAAACATTGCTATTCTGTTTACATTACTTGTTATTGCATATTTATTGTCATATTTCGTTCCTATAACCTGAAATTTTACAGCTTTTGTGGTATAAATATAACAATTGGCAAATACTTGTGTTCGTACTAGCCAAGTCTTAAGCTTCGTTATCTAATAATCTTTACCTTCCAGTTTTAAAATGTTAATTATGTATGAATGTTAATTAATCTTCATTGTTATACAACCAGGCTACGTTTGATTTGGTTCAAAGTAATAAGTTAGGCGCATCGTTTTAAGTTGCTATTGTCACTTATTTTATATTTTGCTTTCTTGTTTTTTTTTAAATTTAAGTTAAGTTAAAATTAATTAAGTCAGGTTTAAAAGCTTAGCAAACTGTACAAAAAAAGTTCTTTAAATTTCGTGAAACTTAATTTTTTTATTGCAAATCTTCCTTGAGAGACTTCTTATTGAGTTTAAACTTGAATGCATTTTTTTGGAATGCTGCGAGGGATATTTCGAAATATTCAGTGCAATCAATGTAATTGTTAAGCGGTTCGTAGAAAAACCCACCAAAAAAAAATACGTGTTGAATTGATAACCTCCTCCTTTTTTGAAGTCGGTTAAAAATGAGATTAATCAAATCGCTATCTATATACGAATTCTACTCTTTATAAAAATGTTTTCTCTCTTTTTATATAATTAAAACTACCGGATTGTAAAGGTCAATGCGACAAGCAAAACTTAGCTCCATTCACTTGCAAAGTCTATAAGTATTGAGCAAAAATAATCATTCTGAACGACTTGTGTATCCATATCTTCAGGTCTAATTTTTAAGGGATTTTAATATGCATCATGTGGTTTACTAAATTTAATTTTAAATGGGTATTTATGATTCCTATAAGTATTAATTGTGTGTTAGTTATTATATTATACCTACGTATATAATTTTTACTTCTTACGTTTTCCTTCTTTGTTGTAACCGAATGGTTAGTCTTATGAGTTAGAGTTTATTACTTTAACAATAACTTAAATAATCATAATATTACACTCTACCTTTACACTCCATGCGATATCTCTGTTTCTCGACATTGATTTGCAAAAAATATATTCGTTTACAATTAAATTTATGGCCGCTCACTACCTCAGTTTTATAAGTGTTTTAAACAGTTTTTTTGACTCTATGTAATCATTAAACGTCTTTGACATAGAC
>DWGW01000708.1:0-13481 GCA_018247775.1 Udranomia orcinus
TACAAACAGACACTTCAATTTCATTTATATGTAGTATGTAATATATGTAATATATAATTTGTATAGATGTGTAGAAAATGTATAGATATGTATATATAAGGTATACAAATACACTCAATGAACCTCATATACATTTCCGTTAATCAGTCATCAGCTTTCAACGCCTCCAGGTTCTCGGACCATGGTAGACCGGGAGAAAAAAGCGGCGGAAAAAACTCCCAGTACTCTCTTAAAAATATGACAAATACATTCTATTTCTTTAGTCTCCAATACGATGTTAGTTCGCTACTAGTTTGTGATATAACAACTACCTTATCCATGGCATTGCGTAGGTTGGAAGGAGATAAGCCTAGAATAGACGCGGTGGCGTCGTACTGGCTAGACTCGGGACAGACAGTCGGATCTTGTAGGATAAATAAGTCGTGACGTTGGTAAAACACGTGCAAATAACTGTAGCGACGACGGTGAAACTAAAGTGGAAACGCAATAATATGCTAATCAAATAATAATAATGCTAAACAAAATGTGATTTATTTTATAATGTAATAGATATTGTAATAAAAATCTTTGTTGTCTTGTTATTACAATGTCTACATTACAAAGTATACAGTTGTAATATTTTTATCCCTAATTAATATAATAATAAATTGATAATTGTTTATAACAATTAAGATAAGATAATTAAAATTTGAGCAAGTATTTTTGGCACTGAAAAATCATGTTTGTTAAAAACCATATAATGGCACACGTTGCATTAGTTATACGGAATGTAAGTATACTAAACTTTTTAAAATTTAATTATTTAAAATATTATTTTGACGCACATACTTAACCGAAATAAACTTAGCCCTTAGGTAGTATTTTTGTAGTCAATTTAATTTTGTATGTAATTATCAACCTGGTGTGCAAATAAAGAGTATTTGTATTGTATTGTAAAGAGCCGTCTAGGGTTGATTAAATGTCTATTGGTGGCAACTTACCGTTAAGTGGAATTCATGTTTTTTTTATTATCTATATAATATCGTCTTATTATTATCTGTATTAGTAAACTTTTTTAAATGTATGTATCTATTTGTCTAGGGTACCGTTCAGAAATTTTAATGGATCTTTCACTGGAAAAGAGATTACTAAATAACTGTAGAAATGTAAAACACACCATTTATAAGAAAAATAAATACGCGTGGGATGTCTTGGGTGGGAGTTAAATTTCAATATGAAACAAAAATTCGCTTTCACGTTATGCCCATCTATACTCTTATTCTTATCTACAATGGGTATAAGCAGTTAATTTAACTTTCTTTTAAATGTGGGTCAGCCAAGTTGTTGGACTGCCAAGTGAACCCCGTGACTTCATTTACGATACTTTCGTTTAAGGGTGAGGCCACGAAACTAGTTCTGCTTTAGGTCACAGCCCACTGGATGGTCTGCTGGCTCAGTGACTCTGGTTGCCTAAGTAATCAACCCGGCTATGGGCACTTGCAAGATCAGAGCTAAGGTCAGTGCATCGTTGACTTTGGAAGTCGAACCTATTATTTTTACGATTTTATGTATTAATAGAATTCAAGCATGTTAAGATTGTAAATGTACGTTTAAAAACATATTTTTAAATTAAAAAAAAAACATTAAACATATGTATGTATGTAGGTGGATTTTTTATCCCATAGTTCTAGTAATTCCTTTTACGTTTACTTGTTATTTATACTTTAAAATGCACTACAACTGAATGTAAAAAGACTATTGAATCTCATGGCCCTACCATAAATGTGTGAAGCAACCTTGTAACCGATATGTGTAGGTACTATTATGTCGGTATTCTGAAATAATAACGCCAAGAGAAATGGTGGATTTGTATGCACCGAACATTGCATAATAATCAGAAGATTTAGATAAATTGCAATTTTTTTATGAGAAAAACCT
Organism: Udranomia orcinus; assembly: GCA_018247775.1. NCBI lineage: Eukaryota > Metazoa > Arthropoda > Insecta > Lepidoptera > Hesperiidae > Udranomia > Udranomia orcinus. The sequence goes on from DWGW01000708.1 coordinate 1,918, forward strand.
TTTAATGGTACCCGATACCGTGGGAGCGATGTCCGGTTATGTGGGACTTCCATCCACAAAAACCCCTCGGTAATCTCCTATTATACTTGTTAGAGGTGCCTAGGAACATCGAAAGATTTGAATTCCAGTTAACACGTCTAATGGGCATATCTTTGAGAAGACTATATGGCTCGACCCAGCACCTTCAACGGTGTACGCCGTTGTGCGGCCACCCAATGAATGCCCTTCTTGGGATAGTGTACTGGAGGGCCCGGAGTCCCACCCTGACTCTGGAAAACTTTTAATCACCTTTTACGACAAGTAGGAGATACCGTAACTCCGATAGGTACCATTTTTTCTTTTTACGCAGGAAAAATCTTTGGTGGAAAGGTGAAGTAGTAGAAAATTTCGTGGTTCGACTCTGTAGACACCACCGTCAAACTTATTTCTGCCTTACAACAACAGTGTTGGATTGATACATACATATAAAAAACCCAAAATGTTCTATTGTATCTCTAATTTACTTGCATTCCTAAATATTAGTATCTCAACAGCAAATGTTCAGTATCACAAATTATATAATAATTACTCTCATTTAGTCTAAATGTTAGTTGACCTGTTGTATACATCCTTTTACCAGGGATTATATGAAAAATAAATATGTAATCAATATTTAATTCAAATAGTCTATAAAATCTTATCATTTATACTGTTCATTTAACGTTATAAAATATTATTTTAAACTCATTCTCGTTTGTGTGTTTGTGGCCACTTTTATTCCATACAATAATATTATGTTCAATGCCAGGTATATCATTGGTCTTCATGGGTTAATACATCCTTGTGATATACCATACAATTACAGTCACGAACGCCAAAGGAAATTATCGACGGGCTAGAGAAAGGGATAGATCCTTCCATGAATCACCGAAACGACATGACGATGAAATTTAAATTCCAAATACTCTAGAATGTCACAACAAACTGTTTCAGACAGTCGGGACTATTTTTGGAACTGAGACACTTGTGAGACGAAATGCCGTAATAGGTAATGGTTATTCAGAACGCTGACGTGAATAGTCTTTATTAGACATTGTCTCGTTTTGTTTACATAATACTAGCTTTAAACCGCGACTCTACGATTTAATCCGTTACAAAACTAATAGAACTTCAATCCTATTTTGCAGATAGTCACCTCAAGATAAAAAACAATTGATGTCCATTAGATTGATCAGAGGACAGTACCTTCCCATCAGTTGTGAGATACGAACAATTTTTACTGAAACTCTCATTTTTTCGTCTTAAAATCTTATGTGTCTTATACGTAAATCAGTTAATTATAAGAAATCGTTTATGAACTAATCTAAAATCTGTTTTGTAGTCAGCTAGCAAATAGAAAACTTTAGACATATAACTATTAGACATAAGTATACAAATAACTGATGGTAAGTGAGTAGTGAAATCGATTTTAACCTAAGGTATTTATTCTAACTTAAGGAATTCATATGAATAAAACTACTAACGTGGGAAGTAACGGCTGCACCCAGACATAGGATTTAAGTTGTACTTAGAGTGCCATTTTGTACAGAATCTTGACACTTTAAATAACCGTTAACGTCTCTGAGTTTGGCCGTCATTCGTGGATTCTATCTGTACGTAGACGTCAGCTCTCATCGGGCACAATATTGGCGGCTGGAAGCCGGCATAATATGACGTCAAGCGATTGTTATCAATGAAATTTTGTAAGGACTCTAAGACGTATATGTTAAGACTAAGATAAGTTAATTCAACAATCATTCAGTGTGAACATAACATGAACTTACTTATTTTTATAATTTGCTAAGTGGATTATTTCAGATATTTTACCATTTACAAAAAACATTTTGGGTTGGTTCATAACAGCTAGTATGTATGACTGAAACTTGTAACTTAAAAATACCATTTGTTTATTATTATCCCAAAAACATTGTCAGATCAACGTAAATATCCTCTCTCAATCACATCTAACATTGACCGGGAACGCTACGCACGTGCCGCCTACGAGTTTGAAATTCAGTACTCCTGCTAGAGCGGGCCAGCAGGATATAATTTACTTATGTTAAAAAGGGACGGACGTGCCATCGATCGGTTTGCGTCACACAGGACGCGTGGGCGCGATGACGTCAGACCCCCCCCGCCAATCACCGGAAAGGGAAAAGGCGCCACGAATTAGTGAAAAATTGCGGAAAATACTCGACTGGACATTTCCTTGCAGTTACGTCAGATCCTCGGATCTCTGCGTCGTAGGGTTTCGAATAAGCACATTATAATTTACAATATAAGATAGATACCAAATTTATGTTTTACAAATACATTTTGTAAAAAAGTACACAGCAATGTTACGACGATCGTTGTTATAATAAAAAATATTCTAGATAGAGATTTGAAAGTCCTTTGAAGACAAATCTTGCAAACTTTTAATAACGTATTTTTATAAGGAATATCGAGGACTACTATATATTATAATGGATAATTAATTATTATTATCCATTATAATATATAGTAGTATATTAAATATAATTATTAATATTATCGCTGTTATCATGAACTGTGTTTAAACGAGTTGCTTTAGCTAAATTGAGAATTGTACTACTAAAATGATTGTAAAAGTTGTTTTGTATATGTATATAACAAGGAGCGCGCGCCGGCGCCCCGCGGCGCGCACCACTCTAATGATACAAACGTAAACTAGATTTACTTGAAACTTATTTGTAACTGTAACGTGTAATGAGAAAGAAATATTATATATACATATGGTTATATTTAATTTCATTTGTAACGTTGATAGGCGGTCGGTGGCATTCTTTCCGCGTAGTTTAAGGTTACTTAACGAGATTTAATTGAATTTTTTTTTATTTCTATTATAGCCGTACGTGTATGCAATAATATTTATAAATATTAGGCGGTGCGCTTTATTTGAGAGATAGCGAATGATATGATATATAAATATAATGCAATCCATTGTATTATATTATATTATAATACGAACTAAATATCGAAGCTTGATAAATAAAAAAAAACCGAGCGTTACTAACGCCGCGTTCTAAACGCAGGTTTGAATTTAGTTGTAAAAGTAAATAAATGTTTAGGATCCAATGTCGTCTAGATTTATTTGCGCCGTTCTAAAATAAAGCGCATCATGACGATCACACAGTACCGCCTGAGCTTCGGTACTGTCAAAATTACGGTGAAGGTGCATTTACATTCGTTCCCATTCTCCATTCGTTCATTAAATATAACGTTCATTCAATGAAGTTGTATAGTTAGGTTTATGCTATAGTCTCAACACTGTTATGTTTTACTGACAATGTCGTATATGATAAATAGATCGATTAACTTAATTTAATTCAGATCAATTATATAACACGGTTCTTGTTTAATATATATATATATATATATATGTATACATGTATGTTTTCGAATCGATTTTCTGTTTCAAAACATCGGTCAATTTCAATTGGAACCTTTATCCAAAAGGCGTAGACGAGTAAAATATATTAGACAAGATACATTGCAATAAAAGTCTTGTGTACGTTATGTATGTACGTTTTATGTATATGATTTATATGTGTTTTTCGTTTTTGTTTTTCTTGGTCATGAAATCATTATAATTATGTTTAACACGATTGTAAGCTTATGAATATCACACTAGACACGTATTGTTAACATAGCTACTTAAAGCGTTCTCGTCCCCGCCGTAAATCTTTCACTGTGACAAGACATGACGAAGATATTGTATACTCTCACTCTGTTAGCAGTAACACTCTAAGTACTCTAGTGGTACTCGTGTCTCATGTAACATGCTAGTAATTTTGTTAACCCCTCCATCTAAGCTCGGCTTGTGTTAGGAGTGAGTTTACGTCAATAGGGTATCGGGGAGTGGAGATCACAGGAAACCACGACCTATCGATCGTAAGTCCAACACTACCCATTGGGCTATCGTCGCTTCGCATGTCGCATTATAATGTATCCGTACGACGTCGTATAAAGTACGTATGTAACATAGCCTGTAAAAAAATATCAATATTAACGTTCTCGAGCGTGTACCGCATTTGGTAAATTATTCTACACTAGCAACCAAGAAACATGAGATATTGGATTCATGCATGCTGTCAGAATGTGATGTATATAATATCTTTGATGCTTGTTAAGGTTTAGTGCGGTTACTGATTGGGCGTGGTTTGGTTGTGCGCGCCGCGTTGACGCCCGGTCAGTAGCCGCGGCGGGCGGACGACGCGATGGGGTTCACAGCGCGGCGAGTAGTGGGTGTCCTTGTGCTAAGTTTTGCCTTCATCGCATTCCACACAGGGCGATTCGCTTGGTTCGTGCGCTACACATTGATGTTGTTGGCGGGGAGACGGCGCTGAGTAGAGGGCGCCACCGCTGCACGCGTTTGTTAGTACTACCTACTCTACTGAGTTCATTGCCACGCTATCGTTATACATCTATAGATAGAAGTCGGTTCATTAATGATCATTATGGAGTGTTATGTAGCCAAAACTCTCGCCTTCTCGCCGATTGTGTCTCTGATGACAAGTTTATAAAGACAATGTCACGTTGAAATAAATTAAAAGTATGCAGTCTGCTGGATCGACCCATGGTTATTATGATTGATCGTCAAAGGCATAATCTGTGTATTGATGTGTATCGATGGTACAAAAGTTAACGTAAAGTGGCGCCCCTGGCGGCAGATGTCGGCAACCGTTCCCCCGCGGACAGTGCGGGCCACCGGCGATACTGATCTCTACTGATAAATTTATCTCTATCTGTTTGTCAATCATACATTCCTATCTTCGGATTAATTGATTTTGTGGTAGATGATGCAGTTATGATATATACATTGTGTCCTAACAATGGATAATTGTAGCCGTTTTTAAATAATTAACCATTAGTACTAAAGTTTCGGTTTAAGCTTACATATATATATTGTAACGAGGATGTTTTATTATGACCAAATTATACATGGTTTAACATTGGTACACTAGAGTCACGGCAGCTAAACGAAATTCCAACAAGAAAGTTGGCCCGTGGCCCGCACTCTGTTTATAAAATCTAGGTTATATTAAAATGGCTCTGTTGATGTGTATTCTGTGTCCAGAGTTCCTTTCACAAGTGGCGCTTTTTGCTAATAACCATTTGAACGAAAACACTCGTTTCGCCTGACGCTACGGTACAGAGATATGTAATGTGCGTTGGTATTTCAATTTATTTGTGCCTATGATGTGCAGTTTACAAGAAAATTATTGTCTTTAATGTAATTAATCTCTGGATCAAAAGCGAGAAATACTTTTTTTTGCCTTTTTGTTCAAGAATGTACTAACTTAGCATTCCATGTATTGGTTATAAATTTAGTTAAATTTTCATTGTATTAGGCATTACATTAAACGTCAGGAACAAATGTGTTTGCCTTACAACGCTTTTCTTATAACTGCCACGCAAATAATATGTATACGAGCCCAAATAAATTTAACTATCAATCCTGTACTAGGCGTGTATAAGTTAATAAGTCGATAGGCATCATTTAAAATATTTCATAATTGGCATCCCATTTTGATGTATACCTTTCATATGGCGAATTAATAGGCAAGGCTATTATAAGGCCACCACATTTGTGAATTTTGCAACAACTTAAGAGTTATTTTTAAATGATGCCTGAGCATGTTTACATCTTAATCTTGGAAAGATTGTTAGAAAATTAAAATGTCATATTAAAAGTTACGTTTTAATTTATTAAATCTGCTACTTACAAATAACATGTAAACTTCGTCGTAAGTCGCATAGCCTGAGAGTCTACGACTCGACTTGTCAACTTATTCACGCCTATACTGTACTGTGGAACTAGTAGCGAGCGAGTGTACACCGTTCATACCCAACACTAGCTAGTGTCATGTCAGTATCATAACGTTAACGTATATATGCGGCAGTGTCGGCAACACCTCGCGCGTGAGCACGTCCAATCGCTCCTGGGATATAGTTTGTCTAGAATACCCGTAGGTTTTAGGGTTCCATTATGTATATGTAATTCAACCGGGGCGTGTGACCTCTTCGATTTGTCTGCATTAGGTACGTCGGAAATGGTTTTTCGAGTAACAACGTTGCGGTGTAACGTGACAATGTAAAACGTAACATCGTAACGTGTAACGTAACGCGTTACCGTAACGTTCAGTGTAACATTGTTATTTGCAATTGGAGGGTTTTAAATTACCAATAGTGTTGTGTTCTTGTCCTTTATTCCTATGCACGAGATGCCTAACAATGTATCCGTATACGTGTCCTAGTGCTGCATTATTGCTGTCGTCTGTGCGGCCGCAGCACACACTAAACGGCGAACGTTGATAGATGTACGGTAAAAGTGTATTAGTGTTAACACTAATATTGTGGAGTGGTAATTGTTTATAAGTTTGTTTGTTGGGGATCTTAGAAAATTATTTCATGCATTCGTCTCCTTTTAGGTTAAATGTATCTAGCTATATATTGAAAATAAGTTCAAAAATTTATCACAATAGGAAAATAATAGCATTAGTGTGAAAAGATGTGTAAGTCTAGTGTGTAATCATTCGTAAATTTACACTGATTCTAATGTGATGGGTTTCTGAACCTCTTATATATAGTCCAGCTATTTGCTGGTCATTAGCTGGACTGTCCTGAACCTGTCCTGTCCTGACGGGGATGTTCAGCATATACTTAGCAGCTTGTACGAGTAACAAGTTAACTAACCTAACTTGTTACTCGTACAAGACGTTTGCTCCATTTTAATCGTCATCTACTTTTGTTTTATTCGCTTATTTTTTATATGATTTTAAATTTTAAATTGTCTACAATTCTTCCAAAAAACTTAAATAGTTCTAGTTTCTATTTATATGATTTTATTCCAAAAACCACTTAGATAACTAATCGGTTATATTAATTTTGTTACGAAATAGATGGTATGTTCAGAATTGTTTGGAAATACCATATTCACAATAAAAATCGTTAACTATATATATATATACCCCAAAGTGGTGATGCGGAATGCCCTCAAAAACAAACTTATAAACATTCCCACTGCACTCCTATCGAGGTTTTCTATTACAACCATCGTTCGTTACGTTCGAAGGCACTCTGACCGTCACTCTGATTCTAGTTATTATATATGGTCGGTGTACGGAGAAATACGATCTTGCAATCCCAATGTTTATGTTAACGCATTTTACCGCGAAAAGGTGCAATAATTAGTGTGTAGTCGCCTCCTCTTACAAGTATGGAGTGATACTTGAGCTACACATTTTGTATGGATAACCAATAGGGGGTATATTAGTTAAAGGTGTTCTAACAAGACGAAGGTAGTTGTAGAATACGTAGTTCTGAAGTGAACACGCGCGCGGATTTGCTTCGCAGACATCGTCCGACGCTTCCAACTGGGTTATTAAGATTATGCGCATGGCAATTTTAGTGCTCTGATTATTTAATTCAGATCGAAATTGTTTTTTCTAATATTCGCTTGGTATGTTACTAGTGTACCAGCTATCAATTAATTTTTCGCCTAACTTTACGGTCATCAATTTAAATATAACGGTTAAATCTTGTTCGTTTACTACTACTCTGAGGCAAAAGGAAGGTTGTCTTAGAAGATAGAGATGCATACATATAAAATAATGTTTGTAAAGTGAAAAAATTAAAAGTTGCTTCATTGATCTGGTCCTGAGATTGATGCCCAGTCAATGTGTACATTCTATGTTTGTACCAGGAGGCGACTACTATAAATAATCCCGTAGAAGTAAAGTAGCCGAGGTTCCAACGGAGTTTTGTTCTCGTAAACGGCACACCAAGCGAGAGGACGCTGATCAAGGTCATATAGTATGTTTTTGTATTATGTAAATATTTTGGATTTATTAAGATTATTATATTGAATAAAAAAATATTGTAAATGACTGTCGGGTTTCATTTCTACATACCAATTTCTTTGTATTCATAATCTGAACATACGTGGTACTACTCCGCTTCAACAATAGTCCTATCATATGAAAATATAAGTAAAATCTCCCCCGCCTAACACGAGTTGAGAAGCAGAATTTGATCCGTACTATTATAATATTCTGCTTTAAGTAGAATTAAAAATATATGAACTAACCGTATTATAATGGTACACTATAAATAGCATAAATAATCACCGGTCGTGTCGGTTTGCCGTCCCATCGGAACATGAGAGTGAGTGAATAGAGAGTGCCCCTGTGTTTGCACACGCTTGTGCACTATAATATGTCCCGCATTGATCTCTATTGAGATTGGCCGCCGTTGCCGAACCCGGTCAGGACTATAAATAGGAGATACATTACTCTCTCACTGCAACCTTTTTACCTTTATTACTTATTACCTTCTACTGAACAATTTGGTTCTCTTTCCAAATCTGGGGAACTTTGGGGCACACTTCGCCAAATGCTCCATTGCATGTGGCAGATAAAAAATCATTTATGTACAACAAAAGTTTATTCGAAATATTAGTAAACACACAGGAAGTACGTCATTAATCAATAAAATACGTACAATTATTACTAAGAAGTAATAGCACAATTTGTTGTTTCATATCTATGTTAATTAAGTATCAATTACATGAAATGCCGTGGACCCACGAGCAAACAACGAATTACGGTATGGTATGAGGCAAATTATGAGATATATAGACGAATAATTGAGGCCTATAAAATCAAAGACAGCTAAAAGCCTTAATGTCATAAAATGACTTTTAAGCAATTTTATTTTCACTTCGTACTCAAATATAAAGCGATTTTTACTATTTTAAATTCAGACTATTAGAGACATTCTCATTCTTTATATCATCTGTTTTAAAATATAGAATATCGTGGGTACCTGGAAAACGTGGCTACCTGAAAAAAGTTATCGATTTTTATAGCTTACTGAACATTTCACAGACTTGGATTTAGCTGCCTTTGATTTTATAGGCCTCAATTGAAGATATGAGATAGAGAAAAATAATATTGAACAATTCTTTTGCGGAGCCACGCTTCTGTAGTGTTCTATTTACATAAGTTTCACACGTAGTGAGAACATAAGTATGTAAATTACGCTTATTTCATATATTTTGAATACCGTATTAAGAAAACATAGAAAATGCAAGGTCAACATACGACAAAATCAAAAACGACAGTTTATTCTGCATCCACATAACATACCATAGATTTTTATGAAATCTATAGTATTTACTATTTATTTTTTATAAATGAAAGAAATTAATGTCAAAAGTTAACTTTAATTGCTTATATTGGATGAGAATAAAAAAGACCAATATTTTATTAAGTGTAATTGATGGAAATGAACATAAGGTACCTAGTCCTTAACATAACATTCTGGCATGTACTTAATCCTAGAAAACTATCCGTCTATCTTACAATTGAGGAACACAATGTTTTAAGCAGCATACAAATAAAATTAGGCCTATGATCCACACATTATTAAATTTCTAATAAAACTGGCACACATGACAAATTCGTAGGAAAATATAAAGTTTCAGATATAGGTATTATATATTTAAATGCAATCATAGTTATGCACAAAGAAACGTTGCCTGACGTTTGTTTCGTTTCTATTTACTATTATAACTTTCCCAAAACATTTACATCCTTTATTCAACTTATGAAATAGCGTTCAGAGACAGAGAGATAAGAATTAAATATAAATAGATAGTACAAAGACAATTATGACTAGTAATTAAATAAAAATGGTTTAAGTTACATGAATAAATAAATATATCGATGTTGATAAAGATGAATGAACCAATCAGTCCTTATAGACTATTCGAAATGCAAAAATTTATGCCCGGCCTCCATAGCATACACTATCAGCTATATTTTGTGTAAGTACTTAGTGTATCAGGTTGAAGTCTAGAATTTCAAGCTTTCGTGTTTTAGACGTTAAGCTGTTTTAAGATGTCCATATATGGCATTTAAACCTAGTTAAGATTGAAAATATCTGACATACTGGTTGGACACGCTGAAAGTAGCGGCATGTATGTATGTACTTTGTATTTGTGAACAATTTGGTATGGTTAAAGTGCGTGCTACCACCAATAGCGTGGTCATCTCAGTTGATGACGTCAGGTGGGCCGTGATCAGAGTCAAGAACTCGTGCTACATCCCATTGTCGGTACCATGGGATCATGTGGTCGGTGGTCATATTAGACAAACAGTCCTGTGGTCGGTGGACAGTGGGTTGAGCACGCAACCCGGCGTCATCAGTCACGCCAGCCAAGGATGTGTTGTGGTGAGCGGGGGCGGTGGTCAGCGGCGGCTACAGCTCGTCGTCGAAGCGCTCGTCGAGCAGGTGCTCGCCGTAGTCGGTGGCCTCGCTGCCCACGAACACGTGGTGGTGGGCGAGCACCTCCGCGAACGACAGCAGCTCGTCGTGGTCGTCGTCGGCCGCCGCGAACAGGTGCTCCACCTCCTCCTCCGCGATCTCCCTGGGGACGTCGGAACAGGTTTAAACCTTCAAATTGGATGTGTGGTTCTCTGGTGCAGAAGAAAAGTAACTGACGCTACGGTACCTCCTTGAACGAACCACATTGTAAAAAATCTCACTTACGTTGTGATCGTGTAAAGATCGTGTAAAAAAAGGTAGATTTATGATACTTGGTTTACTGAAAGACAGACATTTTAATAGGGTTTATATACACATTTAATCTATAGTACACTATTGTAACGCTTGGATATAATGACCCATCTGTGTACTTTAAGTATGTAAGGAAATGGAGCACACACTCAAGTTAGTATACGGTTACATAAAAGGCTAGTATTATGGTAGTTAGAGTAGTAATAGTGAGCCAGTAAGTGTGATTATTTATTTATTTCGTAACAAAATCCAGTTCTTAATGTGACAATAAATATATTTAAAAAAAAATCTTACATACACAACTTATTTACAGCCGATTACGGACTTACATTCTTTATACGATATCTCGTACAACAATCTATGACTAAGTAAGCACATCAGTATCTCAATAAGTATACTTTTCTATGTACGTGTATCTGTGTGTGTATCCTCATTACGTGCTTCGGAGGGCACGTGAAGCAGTCGGTCCCGGTTGCCAACGACATATAGCAGTCGTTAAATTTTATCGAGTCCATTAGGGGGTTTGAAAACATCCGACATGCCTACTGGTTGGCCACTAACTAACCAGTTCTTCGCCTAACACGCATTGGAGCAGCGTGGCGTGGAGTATGCTTTAGCCCTTTTCCAGAAATCGGTGCCCAGCAGTGTGACCTAAAAGGATTGCGGCTAAATCCTATTTCTGTTTTCTTCGTATACAATGCCTACAATTACAATCGAATGTATACAATGTCCACAAGCGCCTATAGCCTAAGATACCTATCCGCGGTCACTCTAAATACGAAAGAGTAAAGCCACGCTTAGTTTTTTAAACCATATCGCTCCTTCGGTGCAACAATGACACAACTGCCCAATTTGTTATTTAACATAAGAGCACTTTAAATATTTTTTTTATTTATTTCCGTATTACTAAAATATTACCCGGAGTAGGTATAAAATATTTGTTC